>NCKU01002116.1:0-20675 GCA_003675995.1 Dinothrombium tinctorium
GAAGCGAAATAAACTTAATTTCCATTTTAAAACGTTTTACATTAACTTTTAATGAATTAGACTATAAAAGAATGGAAATTATCTTTTCAAATAAGCTCTCGAAAATGCGCTCTCATTCAAAATTTATGTTCACAATTGAGTCTTTATCTTCTTAAACTTTGAAGGGAAAAGTGTTATTTGAGCTTTTGAAATTAAGTGTGAGCTAAGTAAATAAGAAGAGGTTAACACGAGCCTCGTTTCCTGTGCAAAAAAAAACGAAAATTGATTTTTGAAATAAAACGAATTTCAAGTAAATTCCTTTTAAAGCAAATTTTTCTCTTCGTCTCGTTTAATATTTAAAACTTGAAAATAAAACGAGCGAAAAAGCAATTGAGACGAGAGAAAGTCTAAAGGGAAAAAAGAAAACAAGAATTTGTTAAAAAATTTCAGTTTCGGAGCATTAAATTCGCGCGAAATAACCCTTATTCGAACGTGATGTATGGAGATTAACAAACCGTGGCACTGGATAGCCGCAGTGACTTATTGTGTTATGTTTTACAGCTATTTTTCTCGCTGTAAAAAAAGAAAGCCAATTTTTATCGGCGTAATTCCGTGATCAGTGTGCTTTCGTGTTTAGCTTTCGGTTTCGAAATGACCACCTAGCATTAAGCGTATAAACAGTTTTGTAAGTTTTATTAGTACAGACGATGATGTTGCATAGTCCGACTCGTATTTGCACAAGAAAAAGATTCGAATGTAACTCGTGAAGGAAAAAACGAGAGAAAATATTTCGTCAAAATATTGAACATAAGAAGTTTATTTTATATGAAAAATAAGAAGCTTTTTTCAATGGGAATAGAAGCTGGTAAAGCTTTTTTTCTATTTATTTCTCGAATATTTTTTCAATGGCTTTTTTTGCAACTATCCTCTGGTTGAAAAAAGCGAGACAAACTCATTTTTGATCAATTCCACCAGCTTTTTTGGCTTTTTCTCGCTCTTTTTCTACTTTGCTTTTTACGAACGATTCTTCGAGATAGCAAAATGGCGAATGTTTTCTTGATGAAATTTTTTTCTTTTTCTTTTTCTTATTGTTCAATCATTTCCATAATCACGTTTTCGTTTAGAATGAAAAGATAATTTTTGGTTTGAATACCAAATTTTATTTTTATAAAAATTCTGAGAAGGGTGAAAAAAAAGATTTTCGCTGATGCTTATTCCATTGCCTCATTAGCCTATTCGCATTCATTTGTTATCGCGTTCAATCACACCGAACGCGAGAGAGAGAGAAAAAAGTGCGCACGACTTGGCAAAGAGTTAAGCAATTTAAGCGCTGTGAACGAGCAAAAATACAACATAAGTCGCAATTAAATGAGCAGCAGTAATTACGATTGTGAAAATGGTGATGCAGTCAACATCACGTTCACCGAGTTTTTTTTTTCTTCATTTCACTACCGCCTGCAGAACTTCTTCTTCTACTTTTTAATTCGCTCTTCTCGATCGAAAGCTAATTAATTTCGCCCATTTTCGTCCATTTTAAAAAACATTGCTTTTCGATTGAATTTCGATCGAATCGTCGGCCACCGCCGTTAAGCGCCATAGGCGTCGAGAAATAAATGCGTCGTTGTGTAAAGTGAGCGAAACGTGAGCGCAATGTTTTCGACGTTATCATAACAAAATTTCTAACGGAGACACTGTCTGAAAGTTTACTTTGAAGTAAAATTTATTGAATATTGCTGAAAAATTCTGCGAAAAGTTTCGAAAAGCAAGATTAAAGTTGACTTTCGCTTTCAAATATCATACATCAAACATGCAATTTACGATTTCAAATGTATGCAAAACATTTTTACAAATTTAACTCGCGAATTCAACTCAAAAATTACATAAAATGCGCTCGACTATGAAAAAGAACTTAAGAATCTGTCCGCAAATTTTCCTTTTCAATGAACAAAATGAGAGCCAATTAATCAGATGGTTAACGAACCAAAATTTTCGGTTACAATATCAACAAAATTCAGAAAAAGTTTTGATACGCTGTATTACTCGCTAAGACAGCTTTTAATTATTGACTTTTCATCTTCATTTAACTTATGAACATGGTAAATGCTTTCTCTAGAATTCTTAATTCATAATATTTCATAATTAATTTTGACTCGTAAGATAATTTAAATACAAAAATTGTACAAGTCTTTCTAAGTATGGAAATGTGTTTGGCGAAAAGCACAATTTGTGCTCGCAAATTTTACGACGTAAAAAAATTTCAAACTTTCGTTTCATTTCACTTTAATATTTATAATGACGCTTAAAAAATATTTTAAAAAACTTCTTTACCATACAATTACATTTAATTAAAACTTTAAATTACTTAAATTTTATGTAGTATTATAAAAATAAATAAACAAATAAACAGTGTGAACACATGAAAATTACGAAAATTTTTAATCTCAAAGAAATCATAGGATAAGCTACAAATAACGCAAAATGATTCGATGTTATTTAGTAATCGAACGACTCGTTTTTATCTCGAACAAAATTAGAATAATATTCAAATAAATTTTATCATCTCATTCATCAATCAATGCTCAAATTTATTCAAATGTATTGTTGAAAATCTCTTTTCAAATATTAAAAAGTGTTTGTTGCCAGCATTATTATTCGAGAGTAGACTTCAAGCTTTTGTATAAGATTCGAAATCAAACTTTTGCTTTCTCAGCAGTTTTATTCGTAAGCTCCATAAGATGGTTGTTATAGATGTGAGTTTTAAAACTTTTTTTATTATTCGCGTTGTTATGATATGTTTTTCTTGCTCAAACTTCAAAGATGAAATTCTATAAAAATTTCAAAATGAGAAGTTTACTCTATTTTGAAATTTTCTCTACAAATGTTTATCTTCCCTATACATCAAACGAATGATGTAAAACTTTAATTTCTGAATAAATTTACGAACATTAGAAATTTATTCATTTGATATGATGATAACATGTTATTCAGTCAAAATTATGGTATTATGTCAAGTGTAATTGTTAGTTTAAAAAAAGCTCATTTGTTGTTGCTCGTTTAGTTTTATTCAGTTGGGCTTACAACTAAAACGCATTCAACTCAATTTATGAAATTATTTAACTTTAATGTCGTAACTAATGCTTAATTCGCTATTTTATTCGGTGAATTATCACGAACATCTCGAAATGATGAATGATAAACATTTGTCTTTGTTCACAGCACTCGAAAAAGTACGAAGTTTAATGTCAAATAGTACGAAACAGCAGAGACAATATTGAATTACAAAGTAACCTGCAGAAGAGTTAAGTTTCATTTGCAGAGATATAAAGTTGAATGCATTCTTATTTGCAATACGATATTCCTTCTTTTGTTCGTAATTGTCTCGTCTTTTTGTGCTTTTGTGTCGTTTTATCGCACAGAAATTATCACAAATATGCTAAATTCTAAAAACTTTCTTTGCTCCGATATCATTTTGAATGAAATGATGAAAGTGAGAAGCTTTTGAGCAAAGAAAAGTAAAAATTCATTTTAGCAACTTATGTGCGCGGCAACGTTCTTTATCCTCAGGTGAGAAAATTGCTGCAGCAAATTCAAAAAAAAGTTTTACCGCCAATTTCTACAATTTTTAAACAGCAGGCAAGTCGAAAACGAATGTTCGCAGTGACATTTTACACATAATAAATGAATTTAAGCGCAGTTCAACCAACTTTATTCGCAAAAGTGTAGTTCGTAATTAGCTAAAGAGACTAATTTGAACTGCGGCCATTTGTAAGCGGAGAACAAAAGGAAGAGAATACAGTGTTTTAGGCGATTAATTTCAAATGCGAGAAAGTAAATCGCATTAAAATCGTTTAATCTTTCTTTGCGCGAAACCGAAGGATTGCACAATTTGAAAGTGAATAGCGAGATGAGTGAAGGGAATTTGGGAATTAGACACGCACACGCACGCAGAGAACGAGAGAATGGAGTTTATATACGTAAAGAGCTGAAGTGAGCTTAACGGAAGTCATTTTCGCGTCGAATTCTGGTGGCTACAAAAGAATCGATGAGAAGGCGACGAAAGCGAAAAAAGGATGACGAATCAAAGATTAAATGCTCCTTTTGCTATTACGATTCCATTTTCTTCTTATTTGCGTTCGCTTTCAATACTTTCGACGCTTTTAAGCGCAGAAGAAGCAGAAGATGAAGACGCAATGCAATTCGAATCACGTTTATCGCGAGCGCAGAGCGCGGAGATCACTTTTCGCGCTGTCATTGAGAAAACGCTTTTGATTAATGTTTGCGCGCAGCGAAAGTAACATACACACACACAAAATGTTAATTAGTCGCGCAGCTCTTCATTCTCCCAATACGAACAACATAATCGAATATGAAAAAGACAGCAACGCGACATTTTACATTGCTCACCAATTATCTCGCTGCTCACTCCGCTCTCTTAAGATACGCAGATCAGAGAGAGTGGCGAAAACGTATGTTTGGAGTACGACCGAATTGTCAGGTGAATGCTTTTTAGCATCATTTTCGTTGAATCACGTAGCGCTTTTTTCTCTTCACGAGAAGGAAAAGAGCAAAGAGGTAGAAGAAAAGTATTCATCAAAAGTATTCATGTAAAGATGCAACGCCGGTATTCACGATCGGAGCCGTTCGCGGAAAGTTTCTCATTTTTTGCTCATCATCTCGCAGCAGAAACACATCAACTTTTTATTGCTTTTTAAATGACATTTAATTGTGATTTTGGCAATAAAATTCTAAACACTAGTTTACATCTCACATTTAAAAATGGGACAATTGTTTCTTTAGCTTTTTTTCTTAAAATTCTCTGTGGACTTATTTTCACTGCTTTCCACCGATTGTTTTAAGTGAAAGAAATAAGCGAAAGAACTCGAGTTTGAAAGTTTGAAAAATGAATCGACGCTTTGCAAAAAGCAATAGAAAATTAATAGTAAAATGAGTATATCCAAGTCGTAAACTAATTTTTCATTTTTCTTTATCATAACATCGAAAATTTTCGCATAAATCGAAAATGTGCTCAGCAAAGAAAACAAAACTCGGGGAATAATCTCAGTTTTACATTATAGTGAACACACACCAAATTTTCACTTCTTCCTTCTTCTGCTCACTGAGTAGTTTACGGCTCACAAACACAAACCCCAAGTGAAAGAGTCGACGAATTAATACTGGAAGAAAAAAAGTGACTTGTCAGTAGAAAGCGTTTTCGGCGATACGATGCTTGAGTTCGTCTAAACTTTGAATTAGTATAAGTCTTTTGTATTCAATTATTTCGCGCAAATAAGATAGTCGCTCCTCTCGCATTCGAAGCTCTTCCTCGCGCGCCTCTTTAATCGCCACATTCACGATGTTCTTCAATTCGATTCGCAATCTTTTGATTTTCTCGTTTAAAAAGTTCAATTGCTTGTCTTGGAATTTCACGTTCACATTCGCATTTCCGCTGTGCCCGTCTTCCGCAGACGGCGTGGTGCTTATACTGCCTTCACTTAGTCCGAGACCGCTATCCGCGGTCAGAGGACTGATCGGCGTGAATTGACTACAGTCAATGCCGGGACTAGAAATATCCTTATTGTTGTTGTTGTTGGTAATGTTGTTGTTGTTGTTGTTGTTATTGTTGGCGCTTTTCGCGTTGTCCGTACTATGCGATGAGTGGTTACAATGGCTTTGTATTTCGGATCTCAAGTTGAGATTCCAAGCGATTAATTCTCTCGTATGTGCATCGTTTGTCTCCGTGCAGAGGTAAAATCGAAGCGGATCTGGCGGAGCTGGACTCGGAACATCATTGTCGTCGTGGTGGTCATTAATTTTGTTTTCTTCTTCTTCGTCGGACGATGAAAGACTAATTAAATCAGTGGCCATCGAGACCCATTCTTCGTTTCGACCGAATCGCGAATACTTTGAGTAAAGCGGAAGAAAGCGTCGCTTGTTAATTTGAGCAGTTCTGTTTGTTCTACCGTTGGCTTGCTTTGCTAAACGCTTTTGCAGTGCGTTCTTATCAAATGCGTCGTTCGATCCATCATCAAACGCGAATGAAGAGCTCGATGCATGAGATAATGACCATGGTGAGAGTGGAATGGCTTCGGTTGAGTGCAGAGAAACAGCTGAATTACGGCTTAATGTAGACCAATTCGCATCCAAACTTTGATCACTGCTGACGCTGCTGCTTCTCGAGCTGAACACACTCGACGATGATGCAGAGGAGACAAATTCATCACTCGAACTACACGGCACCGGATTTCGCTCGTACAATTTTTCGCCATCCTGCTTTGGCAGCTTTGACTCGATACTGTTACTGCTTGATCCTAAATTCAGCGAATTCGGAGCAGTGACCGTTAGACAATCGACGTTTTTCAACGTTAAACATCCACTATCAGTCGAAGATGTGCTGTACGATGTCCTTGTCTGTAACCAAGGCGATCGCAGCCACGGATTTGTCTTTATACGACTTCGCTGCCTACCTACGAAGAAGATGATTTCATTCGAGCAATTAGCGCAAAAGTTGCGAACAGGTAATGAGATCAGAAACACTTGCGCACCACACAAACACGATGAACACTCACTCATACCTAATGATGGAGTTCCGATCAGTAATGAGGGCGAAGAAGAAAACGCGTCGCCCTCCGCTAATGATGCGGCGCCGAGCGTTGGTGTTGACGTTCGACAAGCTTTCTCCACTGCAGCAGCAGCAGCAGCAGCCGAATGTCTTTGGATGGATAGTTGGCCGGAATTATTCGAATTGAATTTACTCGTCTGCTCGGGATGCGCTTCGAGCAAAAACGTATCGTCGTTGATTGAATCGAAACGTTTACTTCGCGATTTACTTTTCTTTCCCGACAAGCGTCCCTCAAACCAACGGTAAAATTTCATCTCCTCACTGACACTCACTTTCTTCTTCGCTCGTTGTTGTCAATCGAGTTGCCCGTTCACTTCGAGACCAGAATCGCAAATAGTAGAAGTGAGCGAGCGAGACGGAGAGAGAGAGGGAGAGGAAAACACTAAATTTCAATTGCAGATGAAGTCATTGTACCTGCGCCACGAAGAAATAAATTAAAAAAACTTCTTTCTACTCAAATAAGATTATTTGTCGAGATACAGTTCTCGATTCAGTTCGCTTCTAGCGATTGACAGCCTTATTTAAAGGCGCGTACTCTCGAAAAAAGCGGTAAAAGCTTCGTAGCGTTCGAGTGAAAATTTGTGTACGCAAAGAAGCAGGTAGGAGAGAAGCGTTCACTTATTCACCTACTCAAGTGCGCTTTGTCATCGCACATGTGAAGCGATAGCTGGCAATCCATTCGCACCGTTTCGCCGCGCATAAAGCGCGCCTCGCTCGCGTCGCATACTTGAAAAATATTTGAAATTAAACTTTTTGATCGATATAGAGGAGCGGAAGAGATGCGTGTGCTGAATACGCGATGCTTGAAACCAATTTTGACAAAAACAGTGTTTGAAAACATAAACGCCAAACATTTTCTCTCTGTGTGTTTGTGTGTTTCGTTCGCTCAAATCGCTTGTAACAAATAGAAGCGGAGAATTTTGACGAGCTCAGCGAAAAAAAAAAGTAAAAAGCTATGCATTAGCTTTTTAAACGAAAATTTTAAACACATTTTCGCTGCTCGATGAGACGAGAAAAGTGTTTGTTACTTTCTCATTTTTGCACAATCGATTCGCCATTTCTGCTTTCGCTGTCGAGTCCAACGTGACCCGCTCTTGTTTGCTGATCCGCATCTAATCTAATTTGACATTCGATGTAATCGAGTTTTAGATGTAATTTCAAACAAACAAACAAAAAAAATTCGTCGCTACTTTTAATATGTTATTCGATGCTTGTTCGTTAATAGTAAACTCGCATCTCTTCATCATTTCAGCGCTCAACTTTCTCTCTCTCGTGGTAAAGTTTGCTTTTTTAATAAAACGGTTAAAAATGACGGCGCGAATCGTTTTCGTAAACAATTTTTCGCGAACGCAGCGAGCAAAAATAAATTGCGAAATGTTCATTTTTCGAGCGAGAATCGTTAAATTGACAGAGACACAATGAGGAAGAAAAGTTGTTTTTCTTTGCCTATCGTGGTTCGACTCACCGTTTTTGATATAATTTTGCGCAAGTTGAAAAGGAAAAGATGAGTAAATTGAGCGCTACGGATGAACATATCGAGTTTCAATACGCAACAAACGCCGTGTGTTTATGTGCACTTCTTCACTTTAAACTTATTTCACTATTGAGCTTCACTTTAAACTCGATATATGTGTGTGTACGTACGGCTTTTCACAAAATGAGCAGCGAGCAATTCGCTTGAATTCAGCCTTTTTCAAGCTTAATTTTATAGTAACTAGAATTTAGAGCGATATCTACGCTTAAAAGGTTTCACGCAAAAACAGATTTGAATTTTGAAAATGGCTATTTTTGTTTGAGGTTACAGATAAAAACGCTGAACAGCTAGAAAGAGAAATGCTCGAGAGAGAGGGAGAAAACTCACCGCATTCTAATGTTGAAATGTGGTTACAATTCTTTTCTTTTTCTTCAAATCGAATGCTTGAAAATAGCAAAATCAATGCGGAGAAAATGTAAATTCAAATTAGTGTTGACTTTAACTGAGTGAACTTCTCTCACTCTCTCACTTCGCTTTGACATCTAATTTGAATGTCACACGTTATTAGCGAAGAGAAGAGCGACGAGTATGTGTTCGCTTCGGTTATTTTTAGTGAGCGAAAGAAGAAGAAGTGGTTTCAAAAATACCAATACGTTTGTAAATTTCGCTCGATTCGAGTTTCTTTTTATGAGTTTTATGACTTCTGCATCTATGAGCGTGTAAAGCGTTGTGGTTTGCTCGTCTCTCACAAGTGTAACTGCACTTTCATTTATTACTTATACACACACGATTATCACAGCGTATCGCATTCGAAAGCCATTAAAATCAGTTCTTTTTTATTACTTCTGCTGCTTCTCGTTTCGAATGTGCATATCGTTTGAGAGCGCAAAGAGCTGCTGTAAACAAGGCGAAAGGGTTTAGGCCGAAAGCCATTTGCAAAGAAACATCACCTGGTATTCAAATGCGAGCAAATTTCGAGTAATGAGCTAAAGAGAGAGAGAGAGAGAGAGAGCAGCAGAATGAAAAGCTATGAGAGAAACAATATTAGCAAAAATGGCAGTGAAACAAAGAAGAAAATTGAAAATGGTGAAAAAGGCTTAAAACGTGATCAATTCAATGAGCGTTTGCGAGAGAGAGAGAGAGAGAGAAGAAGCCGAGAGTCTGCTGCCACTGCTGCATCTAATCTATTACCAGAAACACTTGAGGGTGTTGTGGCGAAGCGTGTACACGCTATAGAGCAAAGCATATAGACGCTGTGTGAATGCACGATGCAAAGTTCGATTCACAGACGCACAATTGCATCCCTCATCGCGCTCCTCACGTCTCGTGGTGATTGCCGTCGAGCGCAGTGTGCAGCAGCGAAAAGCTGAGTCGAACGCGGGGAGCGAATGTGATTCCGTATTTCGCGTTAATGTCACATTAAAGCTTCGAACTGAAACACTCAATCTTGAGCTCAGAGAAAAAAAGCACAAAAAACTAATTTCTTTTCACTCGAAACCTTTTCATTTCACTTCTTGCTTCAATGCAACCATAGCGTATAATAGCGTACGAAACGCTATGCTAATTAAAACTATAGGCTAGTCTTAGAAAGAGCGTCTATTAAGTTTTTAACAGCGTACTACTTGAAATGCGAATTAAAAGCAAAAAAATTGCTCAATTATTTAATGACTTTGAATGAAACTCCAATTTATTCAATTATACGTAAAGCTGTATAAACGCTGAATTTTAGCAGCGCCGTACTCTCCTAATGTGTGTGCACAATTTTGCTTTTCATTTTCGCTTCAAATTAAACTATTTTCATTGCTGCACAAATTTCGTATGAAGTGAAACAAAAAAAAAATCATTGCAAACTTTTATTGGTTTTCGCTCGTGCAGAAGAACAAAGCTTCGCAATACACGGAAATCGGTGAGATTCAAAATTCGAGAACCGGAAGAAAAGTAAAGCCGCTAGCTTTGTATGGCTTTACACTGAGCGAATTTACATTCAATACTAATTGAAAAAGTTAGAATAATATGAAAACGGAGAAACAGCGAAATACAAACTGACGGCCAATTTTTTTTTTCTTCTCGCAGCGTATTTATTTTACATTGAAACGCGAAACGTGTATTCACATGTTTTAGCATCAATTTATCGAGTACACAAACGATCGCGTATTTGCTGCTTTATCGAAGAGGTCAAAGTGTAACGATTTAATCTACGAGTGCGAGTTTATATTGTCGCTCGAAAAGTTTTTTGCTCCAAACTCAAATCAGGTATTCGCAAGAGAACAGTATTCGAGAAGAAAACGTTCGTGTGATTATGTTCTAAAGTAACGATCGAGAAGTGAGCAAAGAAAGAGAAGCAATAACAAAACGCTTGACAAGAAAGAGGCGATAAATAAAGAAGAAAGAGATTTAAAATAAGCCAATCAAATTGGATTTTATTGCTCGCCGAATGAGGGAGCGAAAGAAAATATTACGAGCAAAAAATTAGTGTAAATAAAGCGTTTACATCGTTGATAGACAATTGTGAGTGCTGTTGTTGCTTTCCCACAGCTTCAAGGATGCAATTGCATTGCTCAAGCACAAAACTTACTTTTCGAAATATTTTTAACAAAAATCTTTGAATGTATGTAGTTCACGAGTTCAGCGCATTGTGCGAGAGATGAAACTTTAAAGTTAACCGTACGCCCAAAATACATAAATACTAATGCGAAATACAAACAAAGCTCATTATCTGCATTTAAAAACATATGATCATTTCAAATTCATCTAACAACAATTGATTAAAATCGAGTTTATTTGCCGCTGATTAAGTTTGCAGCTCAATGATTTTTGATATTTTTAATAATAAAAATCACGGCAAAGTCATGCTTTAAAAATTGAATTGAATTAGCAAACAGTGATACTAATTTAGATAGCTTAAACGTTTATTTTAGTCAGATCCGTGACATTTATCATTCGAGTAGTTATTTAATGTTATTTCAAATTAAAGGAGAAGAAGAAGAAGAAGAACTTTACCAACATTGGAATGAGGTTCAATTAAGACTGAAAATAAAATTTGTGTAAATAATGCGCGGACACGTTTTGAAACGATTATTTTCTACATTTTTTTCTGATCAAATTTATTTCGCTCGCTCTTTGCGAAATGAGCGATCAAAACGAGAAAGAGAAAAAAGCTAACAGCATCTTCTACGGACGAATGAAGTTATTAGCCGCATTTAAAATGCGCGTGAAGTGCAATTTATAATTGTTGCAAAACGCGCACAGACAAGCTTATGTCGCCGGCGTCCTTCCCAGTCGAGCAAAAAAGGCCTCGCGATTTCAATTCTGATAATAAACATCATAACTTTTTATGTATTTGTAATCATTCAAGTTTTTTAAATTAAAATTAAAAAAAATATTTTGATAGTCAAGGCGAGTACACACTGGAGGAAAAGAGAGCATAGCAGACCACCAGGGTCAAAATAATCAAAAAAAAGTTTCGAGGAGAACTCAAATGCTTTTGTTGAGTTTGATTAAGAAATTGAATGCGAAAAGCAGTAAATACGCACTCGCTTACTTTGCTCACTATTGAACAATTTCTTTCTTATTTCAACAGCGAGAGAGCTTTAGATTTTTTCATTAGATTTTATCAAAAGCAAAAACCAACGATACATCAAACGAGCGCAGCGTAGAAACAGAGTGGAGCATTGTTTTCCGCAGTTTCTGGCAGCAATCATTTATATGTATACAAAGAAGAAATCTTTTCGTTAAAAGACAATGAAAAACAGTACAAAGTACAAACAGAAAATAGCAGAAAAATATTTTATAAGCAGAAACAAAACTGTTTTTTCGTGAATGCGAAAATAACTTTTTTCCGCTGAGAATGCAACTGTGAGAATTGAATTCGGAGTTTTTTGTTTGTTTGTTTGTACGATCAGTTGCAGTGAGAATTGAATTTGATTTAGATTTAGATAGCGAAAGAAGCAAATATAATTTTCAATTAACGAGAAGCGAATGAATGAAAGAAAGAAAGAAGAGTGAGTGAGTGATTCGTTTCAACATGTAGCTCGCGAAAATAAGAAAGACGAATGGATGCAGCGAACACATGCACCGGCTATAGGCTATAGACTGTGTTAGCAAATACTCATTTCTTCGATGGCCATTGAAGCAAATGAAACTAACATTAACCATCAATCAAATAAATCTTCATCTCTTCATTTGATAAGTGAAGAGCAGTAGAGAAGACAGCCGAACGCTGAAAGCGGGATAAAAGAAGAAGCAACGTCTTCCGAATGGTGTATCGAACTCTAGCTGCATGAGTTTACAGTATCCAGCGTTTGGTGCGAGATGCGTTGGCATCAGCATCGAGATAAATGGTCGGTGGTATGACAGATGTGAAATTGGGTATAGAGAGATGAATCGCCCTCGAGTTCATTCTCTGGGCCTGTGTGTCGCGTTGAAAAAAACCGAAATTTCTTTTCATTAAGCGAACGTGATCGTAAGTAACACATAGAAAGACAAGTCGGCTGCATATATCCTTGCACATCGATTTTCTCCGTGCGATTACAGTTGCCATACGCGCTTACTTATAACGGCAGTTCGCATTTTTTTTTCGAATCTATTTTCAGGCGTACTTTACATCGATAACATGAATTATTAAAAAACGTGAGAATTGTGAGCTTAGAGTACTTATTTCGCAGTAAAATCGCTACATTAATTGCTGAAAAAAAAACTTGTGAACGAAAGAAGAGCGAGTGAGAAAGTGAAAACGAGGGAGAATAGAGCAAATAGAGATGGAGGGAGAAAAGGTGGATCGAGGCAGGAATGCAAAACGGAGAATGACACAAAAGAGCGAGAGAGAAGAGAGAGAGAGAGAGAGAGAGAGACGTAGAGCGCAGTAAAGATGTAAAGCTTTTCATCATTTGTTATTATAATGTGTGCGCTTCGATAACAAAATTTATTGTGCTTTTCGGAAATGAATTTCAAGAAGATTAAATTTTCGTTTTCAGTCGCGATTGCGAAGCGCAGAAGAAGAAGAAGAAAAAACAATTAATCGCTATTTAGTATTAGGATAAAGAATGAGAAAGGTACGCGTGTTTTGTTTGTAAGAAAAGCGAAAAAGAAATGAAATGAGAATTGAATTGCGATTTGAAATTACACGAGAAGGGAGAGAGAGGAAACACGAAAGTGAAACTGACTTCATCTGCTTCACTTCAAACAAAATGATTTTTATACGCTCACAATAGCATCCATCTATCGCATCGCGCTATTATCGATTTTTTAACGAGAATTTCGCGCGTAAACGAAAGTTGACTCGAGTAGAAAGAAAAATTGTGTCTATTAGAGCCTAACTCTAGAGGAAACAGACACACAAAATGAGACGAAAAGCGAAAGCAGCGATCATCTAATTTTCCGTTTGTTGTCTTTCTATCTTAACGGTTATTTCAGCGGAGAAGACAGCGAGCCAACTTCCAACTTTAGCATTGAGAGCAAAGTTTATATTTGCAAACATAAAGTGCTCGCAAGTTTGAGAAAATTTTTAGAGGAGAGAGAGAGAGAGAAAGAGAGAATCTCTCTGTCCGATGAACTGGGTGTGAAGAAAAGTGCATTCAAGCTGAAACTCATAGTTAATGTAGCGAAAATTTTTTTAAATTAAGATATTTAAAAAATATTCAATGAGATGATAAATTTTTCAATTATTCTTGATCATTAATATAAGAACATTCAAATTTGTTGTCAGTCATTTAAAATTCAAGTATTTCACGATGCTTTTACATTATTTTCAAATTTTAAAAAAATGAAACGAGTGTTCATAATGGTCAGAGAATAATGACGATGGATGATGTTGAAGTGAAAGGATCAATGTTCAATCTCTCGTTTTGAATGTTTCGCGTGAATGATTCGAGGCTAAAATTTGAATAATCAGTTATCGTTGATTCAATTTTTCGCAATCAATTTAAAGCTTGACGCTATCTCATTATTTGAGCACACAAACCATCGTCAAAACGAAGGCGAGCGCAAAAAACCATCAGCGTAATACGCTCAGCGTTCATCGCAATGCAAAGTGAATTGTGGACATGAATTCTGTCGCTAAGCGTGCTTGCGATTGACACAGCAAATTATCTTGATGTGTAAAAAGCGTTTATTTCGCTGTGAATCGAAAAATACAAACGAGCAGAAATGCATGCGATGAATGAGGACAAAAATCGATTCGAATGAGGAAAAAAATGTAAAAATTTCAACTTATTTGCGGGCTTCAAACAGGTGTTACAATTTAATTGCGAATCAGGTAGAAAAAAAGGTGAATAGCGATGTCGAAAGCGACGGATGGTGTGCAAGGAAGCGAGTAGAGCAGAAAGAGACAGCGAATCGATCGTAAATCAATGGACAGCGTGAAGACATCACACATTCATTTTGATTGCGTTTCGCGTAAAGAGCGAAGACGAAACGAGCGGAGAATTGAAAAGAAAACGAAAAGAAGGAGAAAATTAACGACGGATACATGGTCGACAACGACTGGACGCAAAGTAATCGAGATTAACGGTGTATTTACGCTAACCGATTATTAATAACGCTGAGTTTAACATCAGCGTCGTTACGAAGCGAGCAAATCACTATACTTTTCGCGAAGAGCGTACAGCGTACCCAACGCTGGCATCGCTTTGCTGCATGTCGTCGCTGCCAGAATACAATTGCATTAAATATTGCGAATGTAAACAAACTCCGCTTATAAGATTACGCAACTTCGCTCACTCTTTGACAACTGACAATTTTCACTTCTTCTTCTTTCTTCTTCATTCGCGCTGATAAAGTTTACTGTTTACTTAGTAAACAAATCGCAATTTAAAACTCGACTCTCATTCTTCTTTTATCGCTTCAACATTGAAACAGCAATTATTGAATTCAGCACCTGTTGTTTCGCTGCGAGAATTCAATGGTCAATTTGCAAAGAACGACAATAATTTTCGATTATCACGCTTGGTAAGGAAAAAGAAAAAACTACTTCGTTATTCGTTATGCATGCGTTAAACGTGCGCTTATTTATTTTAAACATCGAAATTTCGTTAAAATTAGAACGCTAATAAATTTTTAAACATTTTTTTCGAAGCGTTCATTCGCAGTTAAAAGCAATAATCAAATTAAAGTTTTATTGCCAAACTTTGCTGCGTTCGGAAAAAGAAACGCCGAAATAAGAAAAGAAATTTTTTTTTTCGAAATTAGCGTTTATTTTAGCGACGAGAAAAATAATTGAAAAACATAATTACGCAGTTCGCGGCGAGAGAATAAGGCCACTTTTTTGCGATAGTCGAATGTATAACACGTTCGCTTTGTTTTGACAAGCAGCACGCAAAGCGTTACTAAGAATTTCGAGTGAATTTTTTTTTCGTTTCTTTTTGTATATACTTTTCTCGAGAAACGAAAAATCGCATACAAAGCTCAGTGACCACTGCTCACCTGTTCACTTCCATAGCGTTGACCGTCGAACATGAGAAGCAAGTCGCTTTGAAACGCGTACTGTTCACCACTTGCATCTCGAATGAGTACAAATTTGAAATGAAGCGAGTGAGAAACGCTGCTCGCAGTTGTGTTTCATTCGCTTTGCGGCTTAAAAATGGGAGAACGCGAGTATTTAGCTGTGCGTTCAACCTTTTTATGCCAGTCTGATGCACTCGAAGTCTTCGCTCGCCGCCATCTGCTCTCTGCTAAACGCATTACGCGCGAGCACAGGTAGCATTACTTGCCTCCTCTTATCTTTTGTCGCTTCAAACGATTTCAACGATTTTGCCACAATTTTTGGAAGGCAAAGTGAAAAGTGCTTTGATGCGAATTGTTTCAAATCTTCGATTTGAGAATTGCTTTGTGTTGAAAAGTAATTAAAATGAAACTTGAATGAAGAATAAACAGTGAAGCTGAATGGGAAAACGGTTAATGTGTCAAGAAGTTAACAAATGGAAAAGCAACATTTAATTTAAATCGTAAAATGTTTAACAAAATAAAAAACGTTTTAAAAACAGCAAACAAATTTTGATTTTAATGTTTATCTTTATAATTATTATAAACATTAATTTTTCTTTAAATAAAAATTTAGTTTTGTTGAATTTCATTTTGTAGGACATTCTCAGCATTTAAACATAGATGACTATTATTTAAAAAAATTTAATAATCATACATATGATCATTTTATCGTGATTAAACGTTTTGTGGAAAAATAATTTTTAATATTAATAATAATTTTTTTTGAC
Organism: Dinothrombium tinctorium; assembly: GCA_003675995.1. Lineage (NCBI taxonomy): Eukaryota > Metazoa > Arthropoda > Arachnida > Trombidiformes > Trombidiidae > Dinothrombium > Dinothrombium tinctorium. Next base: position 16,280 of record NCKU01002116.1, read on the forward strand.
TTTTGAATTCTCAAACAAAGTTCGTAAAAATAATGAGAAATTGAAAAATTTTCAAGTAAAAAACCACTCGTTTAGCGCTTAGAATTAGAGTATAAATCGTAAGTTTGTGAGAAACCGTGTAAATATTCAAAATACGAATGAATAGATAATTCAAGAAATCGGCTGCACTATTAGAGTTAGAAAAAATTTCGCTTAAGTGAAGCTGCGAATTAAATTTTTCTAGTCCACAGTGCTTATCATTTATTTATGCTTGATATCTCATATTATTTCAATTTCTTTTTAATTTTATAATTAATTCTTATTTATATTCTTTTTTATTTATTAAATACAAAATATCATTTTTGAATTTTTTTGTGGAAAAATGTGGTCAAGAAAATAAAAACTTAACTTGTATGCGCTGTGAAAAGAATGACACAATTAAAGCAATTATTTAAGTAAAAAATAATAATAAAGTGTTAAATGAGTGTTACAACGAAGAAAGTGTAAATTTTCCATGGTTGATAAATATTAATATCAAATACAAATACAATAGCAACTTTTTACTTTCTTTCATAGCATAGGAATATTTAGAAAGCTTTAAATTTAATGCTTTTGTTTCAAATCTTTATTTGACAATTTAGTTTACGATCAATTTTAGCTTAAACTTAAATTTTAAAGTTGCTTCTCTAGAAAGACCGATTAAAATGAAGCATTTGGACATTACTTTATCAGCCATCCGCGTCTAACTGATTTTGAGATCTTTCAAAAGTGTGAATTTAAAATATTTTACACAATTTGGAAGTTTACAAGCGCATTACAATAACATATTTCATTTCATGTTTTCTACTTTTTTTTACCATCAAACATTTACATTTTGATTAAAAGAAACTCTAAAAAAGTTTTTAAAAAATCCAAAATTTTCAGTAAAATAAAATAGAAAAAAAATGGATTTGAACAAAAGCGTTTCTCGAAACCATGTATCAAGCTTTCGGTTATTTGTTTACGACAAATCTAATATATAAATATTACATCTTATCTTTGACCTGAAATATTTCGCGACCAGCATCTATAACAGCAAATCACAATACATTTCTTTGCGCAAAGAATTTGTGTGCAAAATATGGTAAAAATCGGCCATTCACAAGTGTCTCAGATTAATAAATAGCAACTAAATTAATGATAACAACAGTGAGTATTACGACCGATAGCAATCATACTTAGAATAAGAGCGATGCAGAGAAGTAAGGCAAAATTGTGGTGAACGATGCCATAAGTTATATTTAAATCAGTTTCATGACATTTTCTCAGTTGCCTTTTTGATTCGCAGCAATTTATCTCTTCTAGAGCATAATGATTAAACATAACTTGCTCGACATATTTGGATGATCGTAGTTTGTTCATTTTCACATACTATAATCTACGTTGAAAATAATTCAACACAAATGTAGCAATTTTTCGATTAAAGCGCTTCCTCTCGCGAGAGCACTTCTTTGTAAAATAAATATTAAGTGTTTGTGAGACAAATTTCAATCTACAAAAAGAATAATTTTTGAAACTTATTCAGAGTTTTAAAAAATTAAAAAATCAAAATTAGCCTCAGAGCATCGCTTCATGGTCAAAAATGAATTTTTTTCGCTAAATTTTCAAAAAATTTTCAAGAAAAAAATGAGACAATAATTTCTAAAAATTGAAATTTAATAAGAATAACATTGTTCTCTACTAAGAATTAACTTCAAAAAACTTTAATACACAAAAACTTCATAAATTTTTTATTTTCAATGATTTTCTCAAAATGTCATTAAACACAGAATTTAAATCGAAGAGAACAATAACAATTGTTCTATTGAAAGTGATCAATCATAAAAAGAGGCACGAATCGAAATGATTTATCACTAAGATATAAAATGTTTAAAAATTATTATATCTTGAGAATAATAATATTCGATTCGATTAATTTGTTTCATATACAATGATTTACGTCAAATACAATAATTACATAATCTAATAGAAAATTTGCATGTCAAGAATTATTCTTGATTCGGTATATAAATTCAGTCTTACTCGGATTCTCTGGAGAGAGAAAGTTTTTTTTTGAGAGTTTTTCTAAAGAAAAAACTACTTTTACTTAAAACATACTCAAAAAAAAAAATTAAAACTTAAAAATTACTTAAAACATAATCAACGTAACTAAAGAATTAATTTTATCATAAACTAAAAAATTTCGCTTGAAATAATCGATATTAAAAAAAATTAATTTGAAAATGGATTTAAATTCAAGTTATTTGAAGAAAGCCTCTAGTTCTAGAAAGCCTCTTATCACTTATTACTTTAAGAATTTTGTCTTCATGCTTTTTAGATATGTTTATGCTAGTTACATGTTGGTAAAAACTGAACTGTTGTTGCGGATTAAGCCACAAACGATTAAGGATTTAGTTGAAAGCGATCTGAAGAAAACAATTTCATTCTCGATTTGGATTTTTTTCGGTGAAAAGAAAAGTAAAAAGGTACACAAATACGTACTTTTTGTGGATGTTTTCATTCATATATTAAATGTGGTGAGAGAGTTAGCATTTCTTCTTTTCGCCGACGAGCTATTCTTGTATGAAGTAGCTGACTATAGCAATATTTTTGGTCCACTTAAACACTTTGTTTACTTTACACTTACACTTACTTCAATCACTTGTATTATCATTCATGGTTTCTGCATTAAAATTGTCGACAAATCGAGGTATACTCGATGGTTGAGAATGTTTAATTTGAAAGAAATGGTAAAAAATTTACGACAATATGGTCTTACAGAGAAATGCTTTGTTAAATGGTGGAATAGATATCGACTTATCAAATTTTTCATTTCATTTGAAGTAAATATCACAGTAATTGGCATTAGTTGCCATATTCTTTATTATCTATTCCTCAACGTATCATTGAAAAATATTCTTGCCGTTGCATTCGCTTTTCTTAACATTTTCTTATTTACCTCTTCTTCTTACACTGGACAATTAGTAATACCTTACGTCTCATTAAGCTCCTTACTCGAATCTCGGATTGAGCTCTGTAAACAGCGATTTTTCATCGCATTAAACGAAAAAGGAGACAACACGATGAAGCAAAATATCCTCAAAGATGAAATCTACCATCTCAACTACATTATAAACGATATATTGCATTACAACTTGTTTTTCTCCAAACTCGTTGGTGCTTCGTTCCTTATAATGTTCTTTGGCTCTATTATTTGGTTGTACGGCTTTATTTACATCGAAGCAAATATCTATACGAAGGCAATGATTATCTACATTTCTTTTGTTCTCTTTTCATTTTTGACTCTGATGTGCTACTTTGCCTCAAGAGTAAATATCGCTGTAAGTACGATTAATTGATACTAACAGTCAAAGCTTTTCGAATAGCTTCAATAAATTAATTAATTCATTTTATAGTTAAATCGTCTTTTGCCGTTGCTGCCGAAGGCGATTCACGTTTGCGATTCAACTACATGGAAACTCAAACTTAGAAACTGTTATCGGATGATATGTGATGAAACTCTTGGTTTCGGTACTGTTTTTGATATCGTTGTAATTACACCCAATAGATATTTTCAGGTTTGAACGACTAAATGTGTTTCATTAAATACAATTTAAATCAACTCTTTTACAGATCAATTTAGAGTTGGCGAATTACTTTTTACTGTTTATTTCAATGAGAAGTTAATTTTGAAAACAATTTCATTCAAACAAAATGCAACTTCAGTATCGATTAGGTGGAATTATATGCGAAATGGCGTGACAACAGAAATTTTAAAGTGAAGTTGTGTGTTTTATGACGATTTAACGGGCTCATCTCTATGGAAATTTTCTGTTCTCTCTGTAAACTATATTTGCTCTTTTATACACTTAACGCACTAAATATCGTTACTTTCTTTCGTCGTAATTAATTGTATTCATTTAAAAATAAATCGAAAAAAATGTGAACGAATAAATCGTTTTCTTTATTTGAACACAGTGTACTACCGATTCAAAATAAAATGTTTCCATTATCAAAAGTGAACTCAACTTCAAAGCAACCTTAACGAGACGCTTAAATCATAGTTTGCATCGCAGCTGAGCTTTTCAATTAGCGAAACATTTTACTTTCAATCAGCAGTACTTTGTCAAGAATTTCATCCTCGATTCAAACAAAAATTACAATTTTAATAAATCGTCAATTATTTTTATCTTTTGCAATTTAAAAAGTTTTCTTATTCTAAACTTGATTGTGAAGTTAATTTTCAGTTTATTAAAAATATAAAAAACTTACAAAGCTTATTGTTAGAAACTGATTAATGATGTTTCTATCAAGCGATACTTAACCTTTCATTACTAGACTAATACAATGTTGTTATCAAAGCAATTCATTCAAAAATTTATGTGATTTGTCAAAAAAA
>NCKU01002117.1:0-20654 GCA_003675995.1 Dinothrombium tinctorium
AAAAAAAAAAAAAAAAAATTCATCTCTTGTAAATAAGTTAAAATTTCGACTTAACCCTTTACATTTAAAAGCTCTCGGGAAAATGTTCAACTTTTTTTGCTTCTATGCGAAAGAAGCGAAAATTCATCGCATATTCTCGTTAACTATTATTAGATTTTCAATGGCGGCACTCATATATTTTATATTAGTTTTGTTCTCAATATTTTTTTAAAAAATAAAATAAAAAATTTAAATTTTGCATTTTGCAATTCAATAGAAGTGAAAGAAAAAACTCGACGCTCTACTATGAATTCAACAAAGCGCAAAAGGTGGAAATTGCAAAATCAATTGAATACTTTTATGCAAAAAGGGGCAATCGGTTTATGTTAAATAAATCTTGAGCTTATGCTTTGATTAATATTTGTTTCATGATATCTTTTTCTCAATTTAGACAAAACTTAATGTTTATAATAACATAATTTAAAATCATTAAATTTGATTGAAGAAATCTCGAGTTATTTAACGAAAGTTGATAGCCGCTTTTTTGCATAAAAGAATTCAATTATTCTGCTTTCACTCGAAAACAATAATCGCATCATTGAAAAGTAAATGATGGAAGTAAAGCATAATTGAAAAGTAAATGATCAAAGCAAACAAACAACTTTAATTCGCTATGACTTAATTTAGTAAGATATTTTTATCAACAGAGTGTTTGGCATTTCAAGTGCTTTCTAGAAAACTGATTAAATTTTTTTCTTCAAATTCGATTTTAGTATTTGAAATGATTTCACTTGAGCTACTCTCGATGTAGTTCAGTATGTTTAATAAAATTACTTTTAGTTATCATTATCGATTCGAGACAGAGCATTTAATTATACATTAGCAAAATGAGCTGACAACGCGCTTGTGAGCTATGAGGAGGTGATCATTAAATTAGCAAGTCACAAAGAATATAATTACTAATTTATCATCTGTTTTTCATCCTCGTTTGATCGCTCGCTACATTTTGCTCGTTTCGCTGACACTGTGTGTTCGAACTGATTGGAATTGAAAAATGGTTTCTCAAAAAGCGAACTGCTTTGCCACATCGTTTATGATTTATGAATGCGCAAGTTTCAATTAGATATAATTATGAATAAGTGCGAAAATGCGAATGCAACGCGAAGAGGTACGGCGGGCAACGAAGAGGTGTTATTTTAGTGCTTTTTTAACGAGAATATTTCTAAATAAATGTCAGTTAAAACTTGCGAAACAAACGCCTTTCGCTTGCTGCTCGCCATTTATTATCTTTCACTTTATCGCGATTTCTTTCAAAAGCAAAGTGAAAACAGAAAACAAGCAGAACTCATAAATTTTTGGTCATACTTTACGCCGTTCGTTAGCGGCGAAACGCGAATCAAACGAGAGAAAGTTTTTCACCGGAGAGAGCGTAGCGGAAACAAATAAAACTTTTGCATCTAACAACTTACTGATTGAATCTTTATTAACTGTTTGCAAATTAAATTTACTATCAATTAAACTCGTGCTGCGTTTGTTTTACGTACTCTGCAAATCAGTGTTCAGTACATTCGTTTCTTGATTGTAACGCGTTAAGTGCTCTCGTTGATAAACACTCGCTGAATTACGTGGCGAAAGCGTACTTCATCTCATTACCTCTCAGCGCGTTTAACCATATCACATGCTTCTTCTCGTGCTCACTTCTCTTGTGAAGCGAATTTCTATTTCACCACTTTTTTCATTGTAAATGTGCTATTTTAAATAATTTTCGGAAAAGTTTTACAAAGTAAGTGATATAAAAATTAGAAATTGTTTTTTACGTCTTAACACACTTCTAAAGCTGGCCATTATTCAATTGTTTATATTAGAAGAAGTAGCGGAAGGTAGTTTTGGTCAGGCAATATTTGTGCAGTCTAATCTCTGAAATATAATTTAATTTCTCTTGCATTCGAACGAACAGAATCTAGTTCACCACTACTTTGATTAGCTGTATAGGATTTATTTTTAACGACAACATAACAAACGCAGCGCTCGAAAGTGGCTTTAATCTCATCACTTTTAATCACGAGCATAATTCAATCTAAACGCGTACAGTTGATCACATTGTTGCCTTGCCTCTTTCGCCGCACAGTAATTTATGATGTTTTGATTCTCAAAACATGGAAATCAAAAGCATGTTTTGATTTTCGTACAAGTTTACGGGAATCTTGTAAACATTGGCACGAGTGGCGAATAATGAGAACAGTTCACACAATTAGCGATCAAACGATGCAGAGTCGAATGGCGGAAGCGGGCACAACGATTGAGAAGAAGCAAATCGCAACTGTCGCTGAACTTTAACAACTCGAGGAAAGTTTATTCATCTGTCAAACAAAAAAATGAAAGTCGGCACATTCACTTTTGCATATGCAATTCGGCGAGTTTATTCACTGCGTACCTAATATTGTCACGCTTTTTATGAATTTTGTGCTTAATTAGTTTCTTGTAACGAAACTCAATCATTATGTCTCGCTTTAATGGGTGAAAGGCTGAAAAAGTGAAACAATCTATTCGAATTTTGTTTTCGTTTTCTTTGCAGAGTGAACAACAGTCGTCAAAAGTGGCGAAAGAAGTGAAAGAATTTCTGAGTGAGACTGACGAGTGCGATGTGCCCAATCCGCCGAATTGGGATCCGCGACCACCACCACCATCGAGTCGACCACCTGAACTGGACTTTGAGCGAGAAATGAATGCTATGCTCAACAATGTCGGTAAATGTGCCGATAACGGCGGTGAAACTTTGGACAGTGTGGATAGCGGTGTGAGTGTGAACTGCACCGACGAGAGCAACATCACCAGCAACGGTAGCAATAACAGCTGCGACAATGATAAAAAAGGGAAAGAATGCGGCGAGACAATGACGGGTGGTTCGCGCGACCCTCAACTATGTTATGCGAAGGATGCGAACCCAGAGTCGATTGTTTCGTGCAGTACAAAAGCAGAAAGAAGAAAGGATTGCGATGCGAACGGTGAGGAAAGGCGAGAAGAGAGCGTAGAGAAGAGGCGAGAAGAGAATGCGACACCAGATGTTACTATTTCGGGTATCGATTTGGGCAAAGAGCAAATGAGAAATTGTCAGGTTGAAGGATGCGAACGAAGCGATCAATCTACGAACGCGATTGGATGCGATGGGAAGAGCGCAGAGGCAATACCAACATTACTTCACCGAAGTGATGTTGAGGATGAGAATCGCTCGTCGCCTGTGGTTACCACAAGAAGTGTGGATCAGAGCCGAGCCTCAAGTTGGAGCGAGTCGCGAATTGCGGCAAAAATAAGCCATGAAAAGAGTTCGCATCCTCTCGGATCATCATCTGTCGAGTGCGCTCGTGTTGTCCAGATGTGCGGCTCTGACCAGCTTCAGATAGTTGACACTGTGTCCAAAGAAGAGGTTCCTTCCCCTGTTAGTGCTTCGACCGTTGTTGAACATGTTTTAGTTATTGATGACGAGGAGGACGAAGAAGATCACAACGCTTCCATTCAAACTGATCAAAACCTAGAACAAAGTATTTTAATAAAGGTTGGGTTCAAAAATGATTGTTCTGTGATAAACTCCGATTCGACCGAATATAATATGTCTTCGGCCACACCCTCGACGATACCGGCACCGGAATCTGAGTCCGATCAAGAAGATGTGAATCCGGCTAAAAGACGGCCACTAAAAGGATTGCTCAAGAAGAGTTCAAGCGAAGGCTCGACCGAAAAGAAACGGGTAAAGTTTGCCGAGACTATGATGGTCTTTTGCGATGATTGGCCGGATGAGTTCATGCCTCAGATCATTGCTCTTAAGTCTCCAACGGATTTCAATCTAATCGAAGTCGCCACCCAAGGATATATGTTTGAACCGCCGGTCGAATATCAAGACTTATTGCCTTTCGATCCTCCTCCTGATTATAGAGACTGCACCGGCGTCAATTCATCAATTAAATCTATCTCTTCGTTCGACAACGACGAGACGATTAATTACATCGACGAAGATACAACTGAGCATCCGAATGACCAGCCTCAAGAAGTTGGCAGCGAAATTAAGGTTAATGCTACTCTTAATTGGGAAAATATGATTTTAGATGACAACGAATTACTCGAAGAAGACGCAATTATCGGTGTTTTAAAAGACAATGACATACTACAAGCGATCGGTTCGCATGCAGCGGACGTCGATACGGTCTTTAATCCTTCACACAATGAAGAGCTAGTTAACTTTGACCAAGAAGAACGTGTAAAAAATGAAAGTTCGGAACCGGTTAAAAATAGCAATAATAATCCTGGTGACAGAAACAGCTTAGCCTCTGAAATTTCTGATACTTATTCAGAAGTTGAAGAGTTATCTTCTAGTCCTACAGGGTCCCTGCAAGATATAGCGAGTGATTCGAGCTTCACTTCTCAGGATACAATCATATTAATGACAAACGCGATTGCAAACGATAATTGTAATCGAGAGTCAGAGCGTGAAAACGAATTAAACAATAAATTAAGCAACGATGAAACAATTGGATCGCTTTCTTCAGAACCAGATGGACACAATGATAGCGAAGCTGAATCGACTGATACAGTTCTAGAGGTGAAAAGCGAACTTGAAACTGATTCTGTCAATCTTGAAGCGACCAAAAAGGAAACTAGTGATTATGATAACAAGAATGCTGATGCCGAAAATGACAGGTTCAAAGAGCACAAAAATATTGAACAATCGGTGGGTAGATATGACTTTAGAAGTGAAGAGGACTTGAAAAGCGAAAGCGATCAGTGTGTTCAACAGTATTCTTCCATATCTGTCACCAAAAAAGATGAGATCAATAAAGAAAAAGTCACTTCAGTTTCAGTCTCCGAAATAAGAAAAGCGTTCGAAAGACAACATATTGCAGAAAGTGGAGGTAATCAATTGATGACACGACCAAAATCTTTTCCCTGTTCCTCTCAAAGTAGAGAATTGCATTCGTTCGAAGCTTTGCAAGCATCGAACGAAGCATTTTTTGAAGAGAAGACAAGGCGAATGGTGCCGAAAGAAGAACAAAGTGCAAATGATCTCAACAAGCAACAACAGTCATATAAGGCTTCAGAAAGTGCAAAGGCGTCACAGAATTGGCCGAAGGAAGATTTAATAATCGAGTACACGTCGGAACCTCGGGCTTTGATGCCCTCAAAACGAACTACTTCTTTCTCGTCATTTCCAAGTTCAACCGCGAATACGATCGTCACTTCTCGTCCTCCCTTACCAGTAAGATCACAATACACCCCAGTTTCACCGCAGCAGTGCTCGAACGCGCAACTGAATGTGCACTTTGTTTCTAAAGTTCCTCCACCGCCGTACGAACACCATAAACATTTCCAGCATCAATTACCGCCTAATCAAGAAAACACTCATCAAATAATTTACACACACGCTGCTCACTCTCATCCTCATATTCAGCATCCGCACCATCAATTTTCTCAGCAAATGCAGCTTAAGCATCAAATGCAGCAACAACCTCCACCTGAACAAATTCCTCAACATCAATATCAGCATCAACACCAGCAACTGCAACAACCACATTATCACATATGTCCGCAAGCCTCTCCTAGAACACCTCATTCGCAACAATCTCCCGTAATTCAGCAAAGACCAAGTCCTCAATACCCACCGACACCAAGACAGATTATTTTTATCCCTCAGCAACAAGTTCACCAGATTCGCCACCAGCTTCAGCGCCAGCAGCAGCTCGGATCGCAGCATCAACAGACTTTGATCAGAGTTGATAGCTGCCAAATAAAGTCATCGAATACATTACCTCCTCAACCATCACCTCGAACATCGTTACAATCAAGAATATATCATCAATCGATTCAACCAAATCAGCAAATACCCAAAGAAACTCAATTTCCAAATCCTAGTGAGATAAGACGCCGCGATGGTCTTAATGCATATCCTCATGTGTGGGATGAGCCTCCAAAACCTGGTGAATTACCAGTACCTCCAATCGAACCCTCAAAATTAAATCAAGCTTCAAATACCAAAGACGAATTAGAATTGTTTGTACAGCAAGATCAGGAAAGGATAGATCGAATTAGAAAAAGATACTCATTAGCTGAAGACGACGACCCAACTTTCGGATTTGGCAAAAGACCTTCTGTTCGCGGAATTAGAGTGAAAAATGAGCGTGCAGCGAGCGAAAGCAACGCGAAACAAATTCAAATGGCGCCATCACATTCAGGTGATCAATTTGCATCTCAGCAGCAAAAATCTTTACAATACCAACCACAACAACATCGACATGTTTACTTAATTCCTCATCAAGGAGGTCCACAATACCAACAACGATTGGTACAAGTTGGAGCTACTCTTCCTCGACCACACCAGCAGCAGATCATTCATCAGCAGCTACAACAAATGCAGCATTTTCAGCAAAAGCAGCAGCAACAGCAAAAGCAACCTGAACACGTAAATCAACAAATCCAAAGACCGGCGTCATCGCTCGGACAAGCGCAGCTAAAAGCAGTTCGAGCCGAAGACGGTTTGATGGTTCACATATTTCATCCTCAGAATACACCCCCACAGCAATGCGCACCCATTCAACCCTCGTCGCTGCAATACAAAACAATATCGATGCCAAATGTAGCTTTAGCAAAGTCTTCTCCTCAGATATTGACGGTCATCACGACGAAAGACGAGAGGGGTACTCCCGAAGGCGCGAGCTCTTCGCCGAAGCATTCATCAGATTCTGTCTATTGTCCAAATAAGTCGACATCGAACGCTGATAACAAGAGTGCAGCTTTGCAAAAATCACCGAGTTCAGCTCAGAACAACAACAATCCTGATCTAGTCAAAGACGCAACGCGAGCAGCTTCTGCCTCCTCATCAAGCAAAGTAACGAAAGCACCTCAAACGTCGTCGGTGGTTCAGAGCTCTGAAAGTGCTAAAAATATGGTGAAAACGCTCTCCGGCAAAGAAGGAGTCATTTACTACTCAATGAATGTGTGAAACTAGAACGAAATCGCTTTTGGGGAAAGCTCGAAACGAATGAAGAATTGAAAATTGTGGAAGTTGATCGAGTGAAAAAATGATGAAGCGCTCACTTCTTCGTACGTTTGTATAAATCGAGCAGAAGTCGAAATTTGCATTCAGAGAAAAAGTTTTGTTTTAGATTAACAAATGAAAATGTGAAAATGTAAATCGAGAAACAAGCAAAATCAAAGATTGAAAACAAATGTTTTTAGCACGTAGCTGTATTCGTACACCAAATTTCGGTGAATTTTAGACGATAACAATTACTTTGAACATATAGTTGAATTAATTTTTCACTTTTCAGCGATTTAAAAAAAGTGCGAAAGAGAGAAAAAAAAAAATTTGAAGAACTTTTGTACCCGAATGCGAAACAAAAGATTTCGTTTCTTTTGCTACTGCTGTAAACGATTACTTTGGAAAAAAATTTTTGCGTTTTCACTCGCAATTGGAAAAAAAAAGTGAAAGAAACGTAACGACGGTTAATTTAAACTCGCTGTTGATTAATTGCTGTTTGTAGAGTAAAACTTAATATTTACCTGTTAAATTGATCGAGTTTAAGTGCATTGCATTCAGAAATAATGATTTCGTCAAAGCGATCGGCGATTGTGAGTTTAAATTACTTTTTTTGAACACGAGAACCAAAAAATTGCAGCGAGAAGCTAGCTGATCGAGTGTAATAAATCACTTGCGGCGATCGCTTCGTTTAGCTGCTTTCTTCTTTTCTATTGATCCTCGAAATCGCCGTCTTTACTTTCGCAATCAAAGGCGTGTTCAGAAAATGTGATTTAAATAAATGTACAGATAATTAATTACTGTTATTTGCAGAATCGAGAAATAAATTAATAATCAAGCTAAATTTCTTGTTCGTTTCGCGTTTCTCTCTCTCTTTTCCTCCTCTCCACTCGTTTCCTCTATTCAATCTTAATTCACGTCAACTTTTTCGCCATTTCTCTGTAAACATCATCATCATCATCATTCATTTGACTCTTTGCCAACAGTTCACGCTCGTTTCGGTTTTTTTCTTTTCGCTCATTCAATCAATTCTCAAAGTTTATTTAATTATTGCATTTTCTCTAATTCTTTAATCCGGCAAACATTTTCAAAAGCTTCGATTGATCTTGAACGCCCTATTTTACGCTTCAAAACATGAATATGACAGATGACTCGAGTTTTCTTTTTCACTTTAATTGAATTAAAATTTTGAAAACAAATTTGCTGAGAGGAAAACCGTTCGAAATTCTTGAAAAGTGGATTATTAGTAGACTTGAGAATTTTCGGCAAAAACCAAAATTTTCGCTTCTTTGATACCAAATAAAAATAAATGTTTTAAGGCCAATTTATAGCGACCGAAAAAAAACCGAAATTCGCTCTTGTTAAATAAATTTCACTTTTGATAGCAATGCTTAACAACGTATCACGCATTGCATGTTTTAACGAATAGCGTAATTAAACGTAATTTTTATTACAAATTCAATGTACATATTCGAAGGCGTTTCGCTGTTTAAATAAAGCGAAGCAGTGTGAACTTCCAAAACAAAGAAATAAATGACATCGAGGCACCAGATTTCAAACGATCAAATAATTGAGACAAAACGAAAATCGTGAGAACTGAGTTTCAAACCTAAATTATTGCTAAGAAAACCCTATTTGTTCAAAAATTATAAAGAAAAAAGTGTAATAAAATTTTAGCGATAATCGTATCGCACTCGCAAAGGTTCCGTAAAAGTTCGCGCTTCGGGAAACCTCGCATAGTAACGTTCTTCTTTCAAAAACCGAACACTAACCAATTTTCTTTCGCACCACCATCCATGGAGTGCGCGGAAGGCAACTGTTGCTGATTCTATTGAATCACACTTTATGTATACAACCCCTTCAATGCCACTGTCGTCGACGTGAATGTGAAGAACTCCATGCTTATTATTGACCGCGGTAGCCATGCATTTTTCAAGAATGGCATTCTCGATGTTCGCTTTCCAATTTGGATTCAAGTGAGTTTCGGGGTTATACATGTTTCGGACTTTGAGAAAGCAAGTGGGAGCTACAAAATTACTTGCCGCTGCTGGATTTGAGTTTTTATTTGATGTTATCTGCGAACTATCGTTCACTATCTGATTTGTGTTGCTTGTAGCTTCTTTACCTCGATTTTCGTCTGACCCGAATGCTTGTCCTTGCCATTCAATCGGTCCTGTCTTCATCGTTGTGCTTGGACTCTCGGAACCACTAGATGTGTTTCCTTTGCTAGATGCAATCCATTTCCAAGTTTTGTAATCGTCGCCATCGATTCTTTCCCAACCGACTTTTACGCGCGATTCATTTTCTTCCACAAATTTAACAACCTTCGCCCATATTTTCATACTTTTGGCACTTTGTCTCTCTTGAGCCGAGAACAACATGTCTCTGATATGGATAACCGGCATCGATTGAGGATTGTCAGGTGATTGAAGAAGATCAAGACTCTTTTCCATTAAGTCATAAATCAACTCTCGCTCTTCTGCTGCTTGCTTCCTCTTCCGATGGACGAATTTGAGAACAGCCGAAACAATGGCTATCACAATGATTGATATAAGTATTTTCTTAATTGTTTGCGAGAGCATTAAATATGCTTGACATGAAAACGGTAAAGCAATCTGATAAGTATCAGGATCTATTTGTAGAAAATAATTATCCTCTTTTCTAACAACTCTCATATTCCACTGAGGGTTCAGTTCAATCAGTGTAATTGCGTATTCAAGCGAAAGCAAAACAGCATTTTCAGGATCATCTATGGGAGGATCGTTGCCGACAAACTTGGCGAATTTCTCTGTTTGAGGAAGTATTTCATTGCGAATTTCCTCGACTGAATAAGAAAAAGGAGCCTTCTTTGAGGAGCTACTGTCACATAAGTAACGGAACACGTCTCGTTGAATAAAATTTTGAATGCATTTAACAAGAAATAGACCAGCAGTAACGTTTTTACGACTGTTGAGACAAAGTGATGAGGTAGAATAAGATGAAGATAAACCACATATGGGTGCGTTCAATCCCATTGAATCGAATTCCACTTGCATATCTAATCGTTCGTCGTGTTTGCCAAAAAACTTGAAATTAATTCGTGAGTAAAAGTAAAATGAAAGAATTAAAGCAAAGAAGACAATAACGAGACCTAAAATGGTGAGTGAAATCCAATTTGAAGATGAGGATGAATCATTTAAAGTGTAAAAATTGTTTTCTTCTACGAAATCATTAGACTGAGTGACCACTTGAGACGGTTCTGTTTGTCTCATCGTTGCCAATTGCCTATGCTTTAAGAGACGATCGCGGATACTTTCGGTCGAAGTACCATCATTAAAAACATCGTTCTCGGTTTCACTATCGCTAAAATTTGATAAATAAGAACCAGAATTGATGTTGACGCTTGGCTGCGAATATGATTTTTTGGCAGTTCTTCTCGGCGAAACGCGAGTTTCGACAGCCAATGGTGAAGAAGGAGGAATCATTCGTGGTAAAGGCACTTTTGTTGACGCTGATCGCAAAGTGTTTGTCAAACTCGATTCTTTTGATTTCATGTAATTCAACAAAACACCACTGCCTTCATTTGCTTCGTTCGTTGATTCATCGTCGGCTGATTCTTCAGATGAGTAGGCGACTAAAGGCGAATTCACAGATTTCTTTTTTCGAGCGGTGACATTTGGAGAGATTTCCAGCGATGGCGTGTTCACAGTGTTGCGTCTTCGCGGACTGCGCGTGAAGGCGATGCTTGAGTTGATCGCTTTCGGAGTCGTTTGTTTGGGCGTTTGCCGCGACTTGCGACCGCTTTCGAGAATAGATTCTTTGACCGGCGTCCGGCGACCGTTCTCTTGATTCGAATTCGTCGAGAATTGAGCGACCGTTTTTCTGCGCGGCGATTCTTTGCCGACTCGTTCTTTGATAAAACCGTGTAGTTTCTTTATGTAAATGCCGCGCGTCGAGTCCGTGATTGGTCCCGGCGTAAAGTTGAACTCATCGACCAGTCTTCGCCTCAACTCGTCGTCCGATATATTCGAGTCGAAATCTCCCATTTTTCGAATTTCAGTCGTCTCTCGCTTTTCGAATTCAGCCTCCGTGATGGCGATGCTGCGGGAGCGTTTGCCTATTTCGTCTTCGCGCCTATTGCTCAGCGAGATTTCGCCGACGAGTGGACAGAAAGTGATTCGCTTCAAGCGTCGCTTTTTATCTTTCTTCGATTTTTGCTTTAAATTAAGTTTTTGTGGTACTCTCACTTTTGTCAAAAGTGTGAAAGCGCGGTACAAAGTTTTTATTGTTTGTAGAAGCAGAAAAAGTTGCAATAAACAGCTCAAAAAACTAATGGGCGAAGTAACAAAAATGTAGAATTAGATAAAGTTGTTCACTTAAGACTCACATCAAAATTGAGCTCAAAAACAGAGTGGCGAAGTCATTTGCAAAACGATAAGAGAATATCTACGAGCATGGTTAGTTTAGGAGTGGTACTTTTTTGAAACGGTGAACGTAAAAGCACAAATGCTTTCTATTAAGAGATCCCTACATAAAAATTTTGAGTGAGTGGTGTTTTAGAGCTAAATTTATTATATCTACCGCAAAATCTGTCTTAGAAGCCTTCTTAATGGACCATTTATTTGTTGATCTCTACGTATCAAGCAACCGACTTACAACAGTAATAAATAGAGATGCAAGCTCATTGTCAAAATCAGATATTAAGCGTGGCAATAAATCCTATATTTTAAGAGTAAAATTTTTAGTTCGTAAAATTCAAGTTTAAAATAAAAACTTTATACAACTGTCTCTATAAAAACTGAACTTAAATTGACTTACAAGTTGACTTTTTAAAGACGATTTTTTGGCAACTGATATTTTTCGTTCTAAAAAGTGTTTTCAAAATGAAACTGATCTGAAAAGGTGCATCTTATTGTACTCGTATAGAATGTCACTTTAAATAGTGCGACAAAATTTGGAGAGAGTTAATTTGAGGGAGAAGAGGTTTAAAGTTCCGACATATTTGAAGAGAAGAAATCAAAAACTTGTAATTTCTGAATAATTTATAGATAGCTCGGCACCTTCATTCAATGAATGGTTCCAACAAAGCTTAAATTTAAAAGTCAAGGTTTAATCCGCTTTTGCTGCTGAGTTTTTATTTTCAATTTTAAACTTTTGACGTGTAAATTTAAAAATGAAAACGATAGCAAATTCTGAATTAAAATTTTTGTAATAATTTATTTTGAAATAATTTTCATTTGAATTAAACAAGTACAAGGAGTAAGAATTTTGCTGAAATAAAAACTCCATTTTTTTAAACGCTTAATTATTTTATAAAATAATCTTTGAGATAAAGAAAGTTTATAAAATTGAAGATTCAACTACAATAGAGATGAAATTGTTTCTTTTCAAAACAAAAATATTCAAACAACAAAACGATGAACAAATTCAAATGATGAATAAAATTTTCACTTCGCTTATTTTCTTTTTGTCTGTAAATAAAATTTGACAAAAATTGATTAAAAAATAAAATAAAATTTTGCATAAATGTAGTTCCTTTTAGTTGAATTTTCTGAGTACTTAGTTTAATTTAAAAAGAATAAACTTATAAAAAACAATTCACATTTTGTGCATTGTTTGCCTCTATTTGGTAATGAAAAGAAATTATTTGGTATTTAAAAAGAAAGTGTGAGTAAATTTAGATACTTTTTGCACAGATTGATATTAATCATAGTAAAGATTAAGTACGATAGTGGTTGAAAAATTTCGTTTAGAACTGGTTTATTTCAATATTAAATTAATGGGTAAGTAAAGCAACTTTTTGACTTTTTGATCCGCACTGTAGATCAAACAATAGTTTAACTGATAGTGCGATTGTATAATTTTTTGACAAACATGAAAAATTCTCTGAATTATAGTGAATTCGAGTTTTGATAATGAATAACATTTTTTAGTTTTAAACCAACCGGATTTTAAATTGATAAATGTGCTTTATAAATTATATAAAATTATTTTCTTTCAATGAAAAATAACTTTTTCAAGTATTTAGATACATTTGAAACAAAGATAATTTTATTTATTAAGGACCATATCATGTGAGCTTTACCCGAATCTCAAAATTTTTCTGATTTTGAAAGAGATGTTTACCTGTTTAAAATTAGATTACTCTTGAGCTCTTACTTTGACACGACATTTATTTAACTTACACATTAAATTTAAACAGATTATTTGGATTCTTAGTATAAGTTAATACATTTTTTTCATATTTAATTTGCATTCATAATTACTTTTCCAACAATCGGAATACAGTTTTAACACAAAAAAGTTTTTTAAACGAAAAAAAAGAGGAACTTAAAAATAGAGAGAGCGATTTACAGGAAAATGAACTTAACGACAATCATTTGTTTGTTATGCGGCTCCGACAAAAATGAATTAAACGTTAACTTCTGGTGATTTCGACTGAAAACTGATAAATTAATTTTTTACGTTTCATTAATTCGACTAGAACGTAAAGCATAAAAATTTTGCCACCATTACATACACATTTTTGAACAAAGTGAAAAATATAATTTTTAATTTCAGCTGCCAAGCAACAGTGATATTGCAATGCTTGAATTAGCTTAAAATTTTAAAATGAAATCGATGGAGTAACAGTAAGAGCTGCGTGTTCTTTATCTAAATAATAATCAATATAGGTGCTAATTTTTAAATGAATTTCGGTAATTTCAAGTTTTAAATGAATTTTCAGAATATTTTCTCACTTATCCCTTATCCGAAATTGAATCGAAATTTTTAACGCGGAATATGAATTTACTCAAAACAGGAATACGTAAGATTATGCATAAAGAGAGAGATAGAGGAGAAAGGCTTCTTGTTAAGAGTATTAGTAAAGTATTATAAATCGACTGATAATCTGATGATGTTAAAGTTAGCTAAGTAAATTTTTCGTATAAGTATTTGAAATCCTCTATTTATGTTGATTAGTGAGGCTGAAATTTTTAATAAAAATTTCGCAAAACAAGTTCAATTTCACGCGATTAAGATCACTTAAAATGTGATTTCGGTGTTATGATCTGAAAAATGTGGTAAACTGAAAAAAAGTGTGAACACAATCGCAAGAAAATGTAATTGCGTGTAAATTAACAGCTGAAAAATAAATGAATAAAAATAGAAAATAAATCACTTAAACTTTTTAATCGAGTTAAGGTTAGTAAAATCTACACCCGCTGTGCATAAACTGTTTTTCTCATTAAAAACCGCCTTATTTTAAACGAATTTTGGACTTTGAAATTGAATGCTCGCCACACTGCTTTAATAAATGTTAAGCATCGCTTTGAATACAAAATAATGGTAGAGAGAGTGTCGATTAAATGGTTACTGCAGAAATTATGATTACAATATGCTTCTTGTGTTCAGCGCAAAGAAATTTGGCACCTCAATTAATCACTTGAATGCGCTCTGCTTTCACGTTTAAATTAATCAACTATTTAAGTAAGTGTCAGTTTCGAGAATGAAAAAATATAAACGTACTGTAAACATTTTCAATGTATTGGGTTAGAAAAAATCAATGTTTATAAATTTGAAATGCTTGTTTTCAAAAATAAATGGCAAAAAACGAAAAATAGTATCAATCATTTAAAAATAGCATTTCAAACGTTTGAAGCGATTCAAAATTGTAAAAATCATTCGCTTCTCTTCGCTCTTTTTCGCCTTTCATCTTTTGCGCTTTCGCTGTTTTGACTGCATTTGAACTCAGCATTCAAAGCGAACCCAAACTGAGGCCAGTTTCGGACGCGTTGATAAGCAAATTTTCAAAATTGAAAATCGATAATTTCGCAAAAATCGAGACGCTTCTCGCGTATCGATCGATTGTCAATAAACCGCGAATCGAAGGTGTGCCGCCGAACGCGAGTAGGCGGGTTGTCGGCTTAAGCCGTTGTTAACGACAACGCAACTGTTTGCAAAGAGGCGTGTCGCAAAACGTTAGCGTTTCCAAAAATGGTAATGATTTGAAGGCGAGGGCCGCCTTCGCCTCGCCAGCGTTCACCGGTTCCCGTTTCGCGCGTCAATCGCGGCGAAAGCGCGACGCGCGGCGAATGGCGTGCAGCGTGGCACGAACGCATCCTAAACTGCGAAACAGAGCGATGAGTGCACAGCGAGCGGGGCGCGGAGCGGCGCGAGCTAACGGCACGCGCCGCGCACCGAAACGCGCGCGTCGACCGGACGCGGAGAGAGCGGCGCGCAGCCGACAGTTGGCGGCGGGCGGGGCGCTCACTGCTCGGCGGCCAATGAGCAGAGGAGAAGGCGAGGAGAGGCCATGTTTTCGAATGTGTCATTGTTTTGCGAATCGCAAAACCGGTCTTAAATTGAAAAGAGCGACTCTTCGCTTTTCGCGTCGAACAACGAATTCGTTTTCTCTCTTTGCTTCACTCGAACACAGCACTCTTCAAACGTCGATTACTCTATCCGTACATTGATTGCTTTTCGCTGCTCTCGAAGCGTTGAGTAAAAGCGTGAAACGACAAAATGGTGAGTTCTGCTTTCGCTTCTTACATTCTTATGGTGAACGCAGTTTGCGCTACGCTTTGTCCGCGTTTTCAACGCTGTGTCCGCGTCCCGATCGCACAGCGAACGTTTGGCGAACGGTGAAAGCCTCGAAAGCAGAGTTATGCGAAGAATGCGATAGCAACTCGTTGACGCCCTTTCGGTCATTGTTAATATGTCCGTGTTTATGTCCACCGCTCGCCAACGAATCGTTCACCGCTTGCATTGCGATCGCATCGACCAGAGGTGAGCGAATCGCCACTTGCGTTTGACACTTGGCACCGGTGACGTGCGTCCCTTTTCCAGAAAATGCTGCACCGGGCTCTTGTTTCGGTGAAATTCGAGCTAAAGACGGGAAACGGAGGAAAGAAACGTAAACAGTGACGCATTGAATTGTGTTTCCATTCGTTTCATTAACAAAATGTGCCATTTTTTAATATCACTGTTAATGGCGTTTTGCTTTGTGATAACGCAATTTACTTTGTTCCTGTTTCTTTTTCACGCTCGCTGTGATTATGAATAGATTGCGATCGATGAGTAATTGCTGCATGTGTTGTCTCTTTCGCCGATTGAGTAGAGTCCATTGATCCTTGTCACGGCCGCAATGGGCTCACAGCGAGTCACTCGAACGCGAGTGGCGTAATCATTGCGCGGGGAAACGGAACAACGAGACGTGTGCACACATTACACTATCTAGTGAAAGGGGTGTTTTCGCACCTAACGTTTAACGTGAATCACAGATAACGGTACACTGCTTCTCAAAAAGTTGCCAACGAAGAGCAAACAATTGTTTTTGAGCCGTGCAATTTTTGACAATGCCGCACCGTCGGCTCTTATGGCAGCAATTGAGCGCAAATTGCTTTCATTGATCGCAAAGCGCTCGCGAGCAGATTTGGTGTGTGACCAAAGAAGGAACATTACCTCTCTCGAAACGAGATGACGAAAATATGGTGTGTTACATATCGTTGCTAAATATAGCGCGAACAGAATCCGAACCAAAAAAGATGCTCTCTGCGTTTTCACTTTGCTCTCGTGTCTAGACTTCTCTATTTGATTTTCATAACTCTTCTCTTACTGCAAATGATTCACCTCTTATTTTGCGGTCTCTCGCCTTGCAAAAAAGTGATCACCGGTTCGATCCCAACTCCCATTATTCACTTGTGTTCGTTCATTGATTTCGCAGTTGCACTTAAAAAGTAACTTTTGCGTGAGCGTCTGTTGAGATTGTTTATATATTCTAAACTCGTGCCAAACATTAATTTCGAAAGCAATGTCAAAACAGTGAGAGCGAACGCAGCGTTTAGTTGCCACTATCTAACGGTATCGCATTTGAGTGCTGCTTACTTTCGTGGCCTACCTTTGCGGCGATGTCAGGTCCCGTAAGCGCGATGTTTCGTTTGCATCACTCACTCTTCACTAATGCTGGTGCTTTGATGCTTTCAGTCTTCAGGTGTGACTGTTTCGACCAACGCGAAGACGGCGTATGAAGAAATTAAGAAAGACAAGAAATATCGATACATCATATATCACATTAAAGAAAACAAAGTGAGTATATCGTTAAGCGACTCAAGTAAAAACGTATTTGCAGGAAATTGATGTGGAGTCGACTGGAGACAGAAACCTGACGTACAACGATTTTCTTAACGAATTAATGAGGCTCAAGGATGATTGTCGTTATAGTGTCTTCGATTTTCCAGCAAACATTCCTGTGGAAGGTTCGCAAGATACCCAATCAATGAGTGTTGATAGACTTATACTTTTGAAATGGTAATTGAAAGTTTCGATAGAGAAAACGCTTCGAGTGAAAAGTACGTTCTTAGCTTCTCGTGCTCATAGCAACTGAATGCTTGTCAATTTATGCATCACGAAAAGCCACGAATGACTACTGAACTCTTGGGATGCATATTCACTAACTCACAGTTGCTATTTTTGATTCGCCATTGAGAGGGTGTTTTGGCGTCGATCACAAGCATTTTGACTGCATCTTAAGAAAGCTCGATCGCTCGAAGTTTTTACTCTCTTTAGACTAAAAGTTGTTGACTTTATGGCTTGTTGCTCTTAGGTGCCCGGAAACGGCGCATGTAAAACAGAAAATGCTTTATTCGTCGAGTTACGAGGCTTTGCGACGAGCGTTGGTCGGTATCTACAAATACATCCAAGCTTCTGAATTTGATGAGGCGAGTTTAGCTACGATCGAAGATTGTATCAGGAGCAAGGCGAAAAATTGAACACTCCTCATTCGGCAATGTTTTCGTAAGATTCAACTCTGATTTGATTACTATTATGTTTATTATGTAATTAACCAAAACACCAATAGTAACACTCAATAAATGATTTAAGTTTTGTGTCTACGCGAGACTTGTACATGTTTCGATGCTATTTCGCCGACGCGTTGCTTTGAATCGATGAAAACCTTTCTTCAACTTGTTTCATTGAAAGTAAACCATGCAAACAATTATTTAAGGCAATAACAGCAAATTCACTCTTCTGTGAATTCGATTTCGTTCATGTTATTTTTGTTCGTGTTTATGCACGAAATCGCATCTTTCTTCATTGTTCATTTCGATTCTTCATTTCAAGCGAAAAACAACGGGAAGAAACCGAGCTTTGTGATGGTACCTGATTGCATTCAAAGAAGACGGTTTGATCGACTCTTCACCGCACAAACTTCATTGCATTATATCTTCTTATTTTCATCATTACAAACACAACCGCAAAATTGTCGCTGTATCATCGAGAATGCTTATGGCAAAATATTTTTAGTCCGTTTCGAGCCATTCGATGAATATTGAAATTCTATACGCCACAACTTCAAAGCGATCGTTTGTTTTACTTCAATCAGTGTCAATGATGTATTTGGAATTTGTTTATTTTGGCGTCACTTTTGGTGTGAAATGATAGTCCATGAATCAGATAAAAACGACAACTTAATCAATTTAAAGTGATTTGGAACTAGAGAAACATAAAATATGTTTTAATGTCACTGGTGGCGCAACAAGCCTATCAGTAAAGACCGGTAACCGAAAGCTCAATGAACTCTCGTTGTTAAATCAATAAAAACGCAAAGAATCACTTTTCGGTTATGAAAAACGAATGGATTTCGACTGAGTTTTTTTCAACAACAAAATCTACTTTCGCTCTAAACTTTGAATCGAAATCCAATGTTTCTCACTCACAAAATTATCGTTTTCGCGGTGGGACATGTTTTTCGACACCACATGAGATTTCACGATTTAAATAAATAATTTCAAAATGAAAAGTAAAAGTTTCGATCAGAAATGCATACGGTAACCTCAATCAGCTGTTCAATATCACTGAATTCACGATCTTTTTCGATTAAAATCATCCCATTTTTGTTCTCTAGCTCAAAATAGAACAATTTCACCGTAGCAAACAGCGAGTGTATATTCCGATTGCTTGTTCTCTGACTCGTAAATAATGAAAAGTCCATTCTTCAAGCGAGAAAATAGAAATAAATTAAAATTGTGAAATGTTATTTGAGTTTGATTTGCGCTTTCTTACCTCGAAAGGAGTAAGAATGCGTTTGGCTTCTGGTTTACTCAATCGGCCGAAAAACCACGGCTTACCATCGAGAGGCAGTTTGATCTCTTCATAAATATTAGAGCTTTCGTAGTTAAACTGAAAACAATTTGATTTTTAATGACAAGTTGAACTTTGTTTACTTCAAGATAAAACATTATCTCGATATAACATTATAAAGCATCATATTGTTTGTTATAATTTTATTTTTAAATGCGGCCCAATTTGAAGGAAGTGGTAAGTAAAAGAAGTAAATTTAATCAATTTGTTGAATCTAATCAATTTCATTTTATTGATGAATAGGAAATAGAATGTCAAGTTTAATGGATCGAACAAAGTAGAAAAATGTGTGAGCTAAGAGAAATCAAAAATCAAATTGGAACTCAAAATTGCTGTTATTATCTTCATTTGTTTCCACACTATTGAAAGCGCAAAATTCTGGAGAATCAAAATTCATTTCGCCTTGTGCATTATTGAAAGCAAATGATGGCGTATCGTTTGGGCTAACTAATGATAACGAACATTGTGGGTCAGCGCTTTGCCTCATTTCAGCCTGATTTTCTCTGCCTTGATAAGGATTTTTCCAAAGGTCTTTATATTGATTAAATGGTGCGAAGATAGTTTGCAATCCAGAATGCGATGAAGAAGCCTGAATAGATCTCTGTTCACGTGGTTCAGGTTTCAAATGCTTTTCCTTTTCAACATCTGTTTCGATTTGAGTTTCGCTAACTTCGGTACTTGAAAAGGTCCCTTTTGAACTTTTGGGATCGACCTTAGTCTCAGCTCGACCATCGAATTTCGAGGCGAAAGTTTTCATGAAAGAATCAAAATCTAAGTCATGTTTTCGCTTCGAAGGCTTAGATAAAGTTGAGATCGATTGAACGCCTGTAGCTCCTTTCAAAGAGCTTTGTTCACTTGAGTTTTTCAGTGTCTCGCTGGCATTTAACGGCTTAGCGAAGGACCAATAGTTAACAAAATTACTTGATGAAAATGAAGAATCAGTGTCTTTTTCATCTTTTCTGGAGCGAGAGGCTATACCAAGTTTCTTCTCAGAAGGATCTGAAGAACTCTTTTGCTCAGCAATTTTCTTCTTGATCGTGTTTGTTTCGTGTCGTAAATAAGCAATGCTGATAATAAACTTTTGAGAGTCCAAAAGCGATCCATATTTGTTCATGAATTTTGTGTGTTCACATCTAGCTCTAAATAAATCGCTTCGAGACTATTTCAATTTAGATTGCGCTTTAGCTTTTTCTTCGAGTTTTTCGTCCAATGATTTTTGCACGCTTTGCAATTTTTCGAGTTTGTCTTTCGAAAGAAACTGTTCTTTGCATTTTCGGTAATTTTCCCACTTTGATTTTTGATCACTGATCAGCGAGTTTTTCGGCATAGAAAGCACTTCTCTCTCTGTTTTTCTTTTGCTTTTCTTCCAAAATTAATTCGTCGCTCAAATTGTTCTTTTGAAGAGAAGTGTTGTTCGACTTCAAAACAACGACCATTTCCTCGTTCATTTCAATCTGTTTCTTGAAAATGTTAATTTCGCGGTCCTCTCTTTTGATTAGTTTTTTCAAAAATTCATTTTCTTTTTTCTCGCTTTCGAGTTCTTGTTTCG
>NCKU01002118.1:0-20642 GCA_003675995.1 Dinothrombium tinctorium
CAATTTGCCTCACACTCCTGCTTTACCCACAACGCTTTACTTGCCGCTCTGCTGTAGCTAGTGTCAACGAGATTAAGAAGCTCGTTCATATTCATTTTTCTATGAATTTGATTTTTACTTTCCTTTTTATATATTCGAAACTTTTATATTTTTCAACGGCAGGCATTTTCTGTGTGTTCTGGTGTTTGATAGCTATGCTCCTTCAGCTCTGCCAATTTGCCTCACACTCCTGCTTTACCCACAACGCTTTACTTGCCGCTCTGCTGTAGCTAGTGTCAACGAGATTATGAAGCTCGTTCATATTCATTTTTCTATGAATTTGATTTTTACTTTCCTTTTTATATATTCGAAACTTTTATATTTTTCAATGGCAGGCATTTTCTGTGTGTTCTGGTGTTTGATAGCTATGCTCCTTCAGCTCTGTCAATTTGCCTCACACTCTGCTTTACCCACTACTTGATGCTTTAGTTGCCGCTCTACTGATGATTCCGTTTGTTTTTACAAGCATTACCTCGCACTCTAAAGCTATGTTAGCGCTAGCCTTACTGTTTGGCTTTTTGCGAGCATTGTCAGTTTGCGCTTTCTGCTTTGGATGGAACGAAGCGAACTACTTGTTCGTCAAGCATATTCTCTAACGAGTGAAGGCCTCATACGCATATTATGCATATGCCATCGATTCTTCTAGAGAATCGACACCAGTCGGTATTGATATCAGAGTATTGCTTCGTTTTGAGGAAAGAGTTTTACTCATTGATCGCACAACAATCAATGGCAAGCATGAAGCAACGGTAACAAGCTTTAAACTGCTTTGTTTCAGAAAGTATTTAATGCAGCACAGCATTTGAATTTATTCATTTTATTTTTTAATTCGAATAGAAGCTTTATTGAAGTTTAAGCAAGAAACCTTTCTGTGTTTTTCTAGTATGTGATTGATTGATTGATTAATAACAATTAGCAAATCCTCTTCTCCCCTACCCGGTTTTGAACCTAGCACCTGTTGCTCAATAAGCATGATGTATGCCATCTAATCCACTGCGCTATTGCTTTTTATCTTAATCTAACTTTGAGAATTTTGTATTTAAATCGAAAGCCAATTTTTGTGAGAAAATATTAGAAAATTTGATTTCATTTGTAAAGAATTTATAAAAAAACAAACAAAATGACGAACTAATAATTTATTTTGATTTCATGATTACACTTTAATTTGTGCTCATACTTTTTTCTCTCAACTTTTTACATTTTGAACTTTTAACTCACAGTCACCACTGTCGGCTACTGTAATGAAAGCAGTTGGTTTATCGCATGTTTCTTGATTCAATCTTTATGGTGAGTGTTTCTTTGTAGTGGGAAGTTTGGCGTATGTTGTAATTCCTCTATTTGCTATAACATGAGACTTGAATCAATGAGGCAGCAAGCAAGTTTTGTGCGATATTGAAGCACTTTGTTCAACGCTTTTTTGGGTGTAAACCAGAATCCATTCTGAGTTCTTTACCGCAGAAATTGAATCAATGCGTTAGCAATAGTGTCTTTTATTCAAATAATCTTGCACGATATTGTCAATGGAAGTACAAATTAATGTTCATCTTTCTTTTTACATACTTGAATTTTGCACTTTTGAATTTTTGTTTTTGATTTTTTCCCATTTGATAATATATTTGAAAAATTTTTATTTGATTTTTAACAGTTTCGTTGCATATTTTACAATAAGTATAAACTTGTAAATGGAAACCAAAGTTGTTATCAATGTTAAACATGTTTACATATCAAAGTTAATCGCTTGTAAGCAGCGAAACTGTAACATATTTTCAATTTTATTATGATATGCGCATTTCATATTCAGCTTTATTTACCAGTGCTCGCTTTAGAGCTCATTTTATAACTACTCCGCTCTCTTACTTTGCCAATGACTTATGATTGCTTCTAATGTGTAAGTATTTTAATACTGCTTATAATAGTTTTATTAACGTTGAATTAGTGATCGAATAAAATGGAAATAATCGATACCGGAATTCGAAGTGAAATGATAACCGATATCAAACTCTATCAATTTATTCACGTTTGGAAAATCAGAAATTTTCGCAACATTCTGGATCTGAAACTCAGTGCTTCTTCCGCGATTCCGATTAAAAGTTCAAAAGCGGTATTTGAAATAGAAGTGAGTGATGAACGCTACGGCGAATACATTCCAATAAAATTTAAGATGAAATCGTGTGAAAACGAGCAAAGGCGATTGAGAGCCATGTTTGATCTCACAATCGAGGACAATGATGGTAAAAATGTAGCTCAGAGTCAGTGTGACAAACCGAATGGAAGAGTATTCAATGTTGGCGATGTAAGCGTTTGCAACGATCTTTTGCATGTCAATACCGTATTGAGTGATCAAGTGTTGGGCACTGAGGGCACGCTCAAGATTTCTTTCGCTTTCTACATTTTCAAAGAAAATGATCATAGCTTGCAAATGTATTCGAAAACAGACACTAAACGATCGTTTACTGATGACATATTTCAATTTTTCAAATCAAATTATAAATTTGATTTTGAAATCGTTGCAAATGACGGCAATGAGACCAAAATTCATAAATTGGTTCTGATGGCTCGCTCCTCATTTTTTCGAGCCATGCTTGACCATGAATTGAAAGAAAAACGTGAAAATCAAATCGTCATTGATGATTTCAACAGCGACGTAATAAAACATTTAATTCATTACATGTATACGGATGAACTATCTGATTTTACATATGCTGAAGATTTATTATTGGCTGCTGATAAATATGAACTGCCTGAATTAAAACGCATATGCGAACAGAACTTGTGTGGAAAGATTGATAAATCAAATTGTGGCAAATTACTCATTTTATCTGATCAAGCAAATGGCAGCAATTTGAAAAACGCCGTAATCGATTTTGTAAAAGAAAATATGCGTGAGCTTTGGAGCAATGGATCGCTGCGAAAGCAGTTGAATGGATACCCGCACCTCGTTCTTGATATAATTGTTTCAATTCAAATTTAAAATTTTGCTTTTCTCGTTTTTGAATTTCTAAGATACACCCAAAATTTGTCACTTATTTTCTTAATGAGAATTAATGAGAAGAACTGATGAAATTAATAGTTAAAAAGTATTCATTTGGTGTAGTGAACCTCGATTTTTTCATTAAAGATATGCGTAAAAAAAACTCGAAATTTACAAAGTAGAAACCTAATGTAAACAAGTAATTTTTAAATAATTTTCAATTACTTTTGAAAAAATGGAAAACAAGCTAAAACAGGAATGTAGGTAAAGACAAAGTTAAATCAACACAAACAAGTGTGTTAAAGGATACAGATTGACAGAGAAAAAAAAATTAAAAATATATTGAATTTTTCGAATGTTTGGACGGCTAAGCTCTCGCATATTGTGACGATACTGGGAATCGGAACTCTTTCACTTTCTCATCTTTGTTTTGTCTATTTCATAGTCAATGACTAGCTCAGGAATCCTTGTGATACTGAAAAAACTTTTTATTTGTTTACTAGAAAGTTAATTTAACTTATAAAACTTTGTCCCACTTTACTGTGTTTTCTGTATTCTATTTTGGTAGTGTAAGAGTGAAAATTTTTGTAATTTTTTAACAACTTTGCAATCAATTTGGCAATTAGCACCACTGTTCTCCATTTGTAAAGCAGTAGTTGCAGTTTGCGTCACAAACATGAAACGGCCCCTCGAAAAACGACTCGAATCAAAACAATGGAGGAAAGTGAGAAATGAAAAGATGTGAAAAGTGAAAAGCCAAAGAGGCGAAATGAGCGAAGAATATGAATGGGCGAATTTGGTGAAAGTGAGGACCACTTACGAAGAGGCGAAAGCGATCGCAGGCTCCACACTCGTTCAAGTCACCGATTGCGAGCGCGACATCGATGTGGACGTCGACCGACACTCAGATTATGGCGACACGCAATACACTGAACACGATTTGCTTGATTATTCGTCCACCGATAGCTGCTTTGATGAGAGCTCAGTGAGAATCAGTGAACGCACATTCAGCGATCCTAACGCTACGGTCCCAGTAAAATGCTCAGTTTGCTGGGATCATTTATCGGTGCCACTCGTTAGCACTGTTTGTTGGCATATTTTATGCGAAAAATGTTGGATTAATTGTTTGCGAGTGAAAAAATTATGTCCGAAATGTAATACAATTGTTTTACCCATTCATTTGCGAAAAGTTTTCTTTTAAACAATTCCATTCTTTCCACTTAAACAAATTTGAAAACTTTTTGGTTAATGTTGATCATGTTGATTCATTTTTCAGATCTTTCTCAGCATCAAAAACTACGCTCGAGGTAACAAAAATGACGCTTCTCTCAATGTTTGTATTAAAAATTTTGAATGAATTTATACCAATTTCATAATTATTCAATTATTCTATGAAGTATATTAATTTAACGTAATTAATTTAATATCCTTTTTGTCACATTGTTTACAAACATTGTAAATAGCGTCAATATTTTTGCTTCCTCGAGTGAATCTTAATTCACAAAACACATCATGCGGTGAGGTTATGTTTTTGTGCTATTTTAGTTCAATGATGAAAAAATGAAATTCCTTTTTTGGGAAATATAAAATAATGTTAAACAATTTTGATTCTAAATTCGTTCATTGAACTTTGTTACATCCCTCATCATGAATACAAATGATAAAAAAATCAGACAAGCGTAAGCAATTGAACACATAATGCTCATAATGCTGTCGTGTAGTCATTTCACGAAATAATTTAAAAATTATCTTCATACACTTTGCTTTGACTAGCATTCGAACATGTATTTGATCCATTTATTCTTGCATTGATCCAATCGATGTAAAATGAAACACGCGTGAAAACACCGGGATATTTATCTCCGCATTTAGGACCACTAAACGAAGTGATTCCGATTTGATACCATCGCGAATCAATATCATACATAAGAGGGCCACCATCATCTCCTTTGCAAACATTTTTCATTTCTTCTCCAACACAAATTCGACTTTCACCTAAGTTTAAATTCCAAATTTTACTACATACTTCGATCGGAACTTCAGGCAAAAATATCTCCTGCAATTTCTGAGCCATTTCACTCGAGTTAGGTTCCAATTGACCCCATCCAATTGCGTTTAAGCGATGAGTGAACGAAGTCATATTTTCTGTTGGCCGACAAATCGGCAGCAAATTATCACTGAATGAAAGCGGTTTCGCCAATTTCAACAAGCCAATATCATTTTCGAAAACAGAACCATTTCTTTTGAAATCATCGTGTACTATGATTTCGCCGATTGAGTACTTGTCTTTCTCAGTTGCCAAAACCAAGTTGTGCACTCCGAGCACCACTTTGAGGTCACTAACATTTTTGCCAGCGATGCAATGAGCTGCAGTCATTACGAAAAGATCGCTTAATATTGTCGCCCCGCATTGCTGCTCGCCCTTATCAGTAAACAACGCACCCATCCACGGATAAAGAATCGGCGAGCGGTTGTTACCGTCGAACATGTAGTTGTTTTCTTGGCCACATTCTAGTATTAAGCACAACTAATCATTCAATGAAAATCGTTGAAATGATCTTACCGCATTTAGAGTAAGCAAATGCGATTTGAGCGAAAGCGCTGAACAGCACGAGTACAATACTACGCCACATCACTTGCAGATAGAGAATGTGATGCAGTTAGAAAATTTGCTCGTTTTCGCGAAGATTAAATAAAATTTTAAAAAACGAAACGGCGACAAAAAAAGCGAATGAAACACAGAAGGCAGCTGTAAAACTTGCCACTATAAATCTTTTGCACTTCAAAACACGAATATTCTTTCGCAGGCGAAAAAAACGCACACATATTTCCGACTTACGTATTTTTTGTACACAAACTATTTGCGAACAGGAATTGCCATTTGTTTTGTTTGTTTGCGGTAAAAAAATGTGTGTCTTTTCAACGTTTGTTATCACTTTTTATCACTTTTATTCGCGTAATATGTAGAATATCGAATTTTGGCGCATTCATTTGTTTCGCGACTCGCTTTTGTGCGATTTCGAGTTTTTTGGGAATGGCTCTGAATTAGAGCGAACGAGTTTCAAGTTTCTATGTTCAACGCTTGTCTTGTTGCAAAATTTTTTTTTTCATTTCTTTGAATTTCGAGTGAATGGAGGTTTTTTACTAAGTTTTTTATACGAGTAACCTTTTTAAAGTAAAAGTTCAAGTCATTTCACTTGAAATTATTTTTTTTTCGTCCTATGCTTAAATTTTATGTATTAAACTCAAGATGCATTGGCTAACTTAAATGCTATTGAGCAAGTTCTTAATAAATTTAGTTTTTCTAGTTCAATAAATCTACTAAATACAGCAAAAATAAAATCATAAAAATTGCACAAATTTTTTTTGAATTAAAACTGCAAACTCAAGTAAATTTTATGAGAGCAAACGCATCAAAAGCGTCTAGGAGTGTATAAAACAGCAGATCAAGAGAATAAAACTTGTGAAATTATTAAAGTTATTCTCATATTCGTAATTGCAGTCAATTTCAATTCAGTGAACACTTTTATCAATTCATTTAATTCATTCAATGATCGCGATTTAAATTGTGATCAATGTTAATCATGTTTTGTTCAAAATTAGTTGAATCGCAATCAACACATACACATAAAGCAATTCAAATATAAAATCACAGCAAACATGAGGTAAAGTATTGAGAGTGAAAACATGGCGAACTATGGTCTTCATCATAAAAATTTTGAGTCTATTTCAAATGTTTTTGTTTTGAAAATTATTCAAATTAAATATGAAGCTTTAAAGGTATGTAAATTTCTTTCAAAAATGGTTTTAATCATTTAAAAAAAAAACAACAAACTAACCAACGATCGTAAGCATAAAGCCAACACCGAATCGCTGATTCAAATCATCTAATCGTTGAAAATATTTTTTGATACGGCCATTGTATCACAAAATGTATTTTAAACAAAATTTTCTTTTTTCCATTACTTTTTGTCGTAATTTAAAATGTTTGCAGCGCGAACAGAAAGTTCCATTGGCGGCTAGGCGCGAAATGATGCAGCAATAACAAATGTTGCAACGTTATTTGGTGTGAAGTTATAAGCCCATCCCAATCTGAATTTCTCTTCACTCTATACAATATTGGAAAAAAATAAAAGCCGCTATTTTGAGCTTAGCCATCATTATCAAACAATCAGGCGTGAAATGCGACTTTCAATAATTTTCTTGAATGATTCGCAATGATCGAATGACCTTATTAAGAATCGTGTGTATAACGTAAAACCTTTTTAATTTCTCTTCATTTCTTTCTTTTACGATTTCTTTTCATTTTCGAATTGAAAACAATGTTGCATTAATCTCAAAAAATCGAGTTCTAAATACACAAAACTAAATCAAGCGCCATTATATGTCGTCAAAGAAGACGCGCTTTTTCTGTCACTGTACTACTATTGGCAGAAAAAAGTTACTAAAGCATGTGTCATTGCGAAATGAAACTTTTTTCTGTCATTGGTAGTTCATTGAAACACGTTAAAAATTCGCGAAAATTACTTTATTTATAAAAAAATCGCGCTGGGCGTTTATTTTTCAATTGATATTTATTCAATTAAAAATTTTCAAATATTTTCTTTCTTATACAGGGTGTATTTTTTAAAAGCGAACCCATATTTTTGCAAATAAAATGCGAAATTTGTTTACAAAATTAACAAAATCACTTTCAAGTGAAAGAACCGTTCTTGAGAAAAACAAGAATGATAAAATAAACAATTAACACTTTACATTTCGGACAGAAATCCCGCGCAAAAACAAAATGAGGCTCACTGAAAATGAACGTGTTTTTATTGTCCAAAGTTATTGCAAGTTTAAAAATTATAAAAAAGTGTGTGCCGAGTTCAAAGTGGTATTTAATGCAAGAAATGAACCTTCAAAATCAACGATTTTCAAAATAATTAAAAAATTCGAGAAAACCGCGAGTTGTCGCAACATTCCGCGAAACCGCCGTGCGAACGCATTGACACCGCGAAAAAGTACAACACTAAAGCAAAGCTTTTCAAGAAGCCCTAATAAGTTGAAGAAAACCTTATAACTCGGGTAAACCTCTGTGCGTCGCGAAATGGGGGGGGGGGCATTTTCAGCAATTTTTGAAAAAATGTTTTAAATCTATCAAATATTGAATTTTTATACTCGGCTCAACATTTGTTCTAAACTTAATAATTTTATTCGTAAAAATATGAGTTCGCTTTTAAAAAATACACCCTGTATTGCGATTCCTGAAAAATGTTGACCCGTTGAAAAAAAAATCGAATCGAGTCGAACTCGAAAATTTGTCCAATGATGACGCTGCATCTAAAAATCGTGTTTTATGAATGGCGTTGATAATCAAATTTCTTTTCAATAATTGAATTGAACAATTTCTTAAATAATTAAATCAAATGAGCGATAAAATAAGCAAATATCCTCAAATGATACGCTATGACACGATAACTCGAGTGGAATTTGCGTAAAAATGAAAAAAAAATTTCTGCCACTGGCAACGGTCTCATAGAAAATAAAGGTTGCTATGGCACTAAAGCTCGAGGTATAGCGACACAAGGCAGGACCTCAATCTAAAGTGCCGTGACATAAAATGGTATTTCAATCTCACTTTAATTTTCCTTTTTTTCACCGCTTTCGTTTTTTCAAAAAAGTTAACATTGAATTCTTGTTTTCTTGCTTTCGATTGCTCTCCACATTTGAAAAGCGTTTACTCTGTTCACATTAAAGCTTTTCTTATGCTTTAGAATTAGTTTAAATTCATTTTTAAATAGAAAAAAAATGGCGATGCTTTCAATCTCATCGATTTATTGCTTTAAACTTTTCTTTTAATAAAATAACGACTTAATGATTTAAAAGTGCAGTGTGTTCGATACTAAAATCACCAATATGAGCGACGAAAATTTTCATTGGCAAAAGAATCAAGATCAAAATGATTAAAAGTATTCATTTAATTAAAAAGTTCAATGTCTAATCGACAAAATGAGAAAAAAAAATGTTCTCTGGTAAAATTGAAGCTTTTTTTTGCTTTTTCTATTTTAAGCGTGAGAAGCAGTTTGAACAGAACATTGTTAATAAAATTATTGCGCAATTTGTGACACATTAAACATCGAAATCGACATTTCGGTTTAAAAAATTTTAAAAATCGCCATCAAATCATTTTAGGTGAGGCGCATTGCAACTTTGCCTCCCATATTCTTAGTTTGAGTCAGTCGAGTGATCGTCGTTTGCATTTGTAACTGGAGTCATTTTTTCAAAAAAATCGCGTCATTAAAGTTCGCTCCCTTTTTGCGGACGAAAATTCGAACTGATTTCGAATTGAAAATTTTTTGTTTCGTTTTCAATTTGAAAATAGAGAGAAAATAATAATAAACGAAAAGCAAGCGACGAAAAGAAAACAAAGCAAATGACGAGCGATACTAAAACGAAAGCTGAAAATCAAGCGAAAGGCGAGCAAACGGACAGTTTCGAGTGGAATGCTGAGACTGAGGTGCATTTGTTCTACGCTTTGAAAGGACACAAACCTGTCGGTATGCAAATGCTGTTTGACGGCGATCGTTTTCATAAAACTCGTTTATTTATTTAGGCATAAATCGCAACTTTCATATGATTTGTGTGCAGGAAACATTCAACAACCTGATGAATAAAGAAGTGCCTTCGACTGTAATTTGGGATCATTTGGACAAAATGTACGATATGGACGCTTTGGTAATGCGTTTCGCTCGCTCTCTTTTCTCAATTGCCTGCTTTAATTTAAATAAGGTTCACCTTTTCTAAAATCGTTTATTTTCTTTTGATTCGCAGCATGAAAATGAAGACTTGCCTTTTCCTAATGAAGAGCAAGATTTCACTCTTCCACCGGAATACGACGAATTGATCGCACGTAAAGTTAATCCAAAGAGTGAAGAAAATTCCAACTCTTCCAGAAACAATTCCGATTCTTCAACTGTTTTCAATAGTAATAACAGTATGTCTGGAACTGAAACAGAAACGACATCATGGAAAGAAAAGAAAGAAGAAAATGTCAAAGTTGAGCAGAACGTCGAAAAGCAAAAAGATACGCCAAAGAGTGAAGAAACGAAATCGAATTCTTCGTCGAAAAAGAGGCCGAGTAAAGTAATCGCGAGTAAAACAACGCAACAACAAACACCAAGCACAAGTAGTAAAAAACGAAGAGCATAGTTCTGTTTTTCATTTAACTGACAATTAACTTAAGTGTTTAACATTCTCTTTCATTTTCATTTTTATATGTCAATCATTCACAAATAAATTAATTTGGAATGCTTTGTTTTCACATTTGATTACAAGCATTAGTTATAATTAATCATTATTGCCACAAGTTAGTGGTCATTTGCACAGCGTTTGGATTCATAGCCCATTGTGTATTAGTGTTATCTGTTGTTTGAGAAGCAAAATAATTTCCAACAAACATATCGTTCGTTTGATAACCGCTCGGCGTTACACTAGTTGATGTCTGCACAAATGGATTAATTAAGCCCGTCGTTGGAAACTGTGAAGTCGCTACATTTGCTACACTTGCTTGAGGCAAGTTGTTTTGCGTAGGAATCCAACTATTGTTTAAAGCAGAGTTTAATTGAAGAGATGACATTTGTTGCTGAAGCTGTTAAAGCCAAGTGTTTTGATCAATAATTGATTAAGAATGCTATCACTTACTTGAGTAACGTTCGGTGGATAAGAATTTGGAATACTAGTAGCCAGAAATGGATTAGTGGTTGCCGTAAACATTGACGCTTGCGAGATTGGTTGAGTAGGTCCGTTGAAGAACGCGCCCTGAGGAATAACTGGTACACCTTGAGTATGTTGAGGCTGCATTTGCCCGGCAAACGCCTGGCCCATTATTCCAGTGTGTGGGGTTGAATTCGTAAACGGAATTTGTTGGTTGACAGAGTTCAAATTCAACATGTTTACAGATAGATTTGAGTTTTCGTAAAGTTTAAGAATAGATTCTTTGTCAAGCTTTTTCTCCTCAGGCGCCTTTTGATTAAAGAAGTCTGTCTCTTCGTCCGATTTGCCTTCCTTCTTATCACATTTCGACGCATTCTCATTGATGTTAGACTTTGTAGGGGCACTTACAAAAGCATCAAAAGGATCTTCTTCACTATTTGAAGACGCGGTTTCAGCATTTTGCGGTGTTTCAAGACCAAGCAAATCATTGGAGGGCTTTGTCTGATCTGAACTCTTAATGCCGTCAACAACTTTATCGGCGTTGATTGCGGTACCCGCTGGACTCGAATGAGGTCTCGGAACTGGATTTGTCTGCAAACAACAATTGAATCACAAACTCAGTCATATGCGTCGCATTTACGTCACTATAGCGAGCAATATGTGCCTAATAAATTATGCAAACTTTTTTCGACTGCGATTAAAATTATGAATGGCATGCGACGCTTTTTCTCAAAGCTTTTGAATTTCGTAACTGTTCGATGGAATGCTATGCGATCATTTAATCAGACACTAAGGTCATTATGAATAAACGGTTCGCACGAAATGTACCCTCCTCACCTGTACTTCAACTATCGGTGCATTTGTTTGACTTTTAATTATCTTGTTTTTCTTCTTTTCCTTCTCTTTCTTTCTTTCCTCTTCGATGTCGAACTAAGGAAGATGAGAGAGATGGTTAGCGCAGATACGCATTGCGAGTTAAAAATAAAGAAAAACAATTAACATACAGCTGGTGGCGGAGTGGGAGGTTGGACCCATTCTTTAGCGATGTACTTTTTCTGCTCATATTTCGCACGAATAAACGCTTCGAGAGCAGAATCAACTTGCGGTCGTCTAAAATTATCAGGCAAATTGGCTTCGTACACGGCTCTCGCTTTACTATTGCCCATTTGCTGCAAGTAAGCAACTTGGTGGGCAGTCCATGCATCTAGATTAACTGATTTCACTTTTGAGATGTGCACACCTAGATTTCGATGAATGCCCGCGCAGCGAATGCATAAGAATATGCCCAAATTCCACGAGGCCCATCTTGGTCCTAGAAAGCAGCGAACAGTGGTTTAGTTAACGAGTGAATGAATTTCAATGTTAATGAAAGAATAACGGTGTTCGAGAAAACAAAAAAGGAAATGCGAGAAAGCAGAGCGCATTCAATGAATTGATTTTCGAAAGGCCTTCGAGCGGTTTTCAAACTAATTATTGATGGTTAATTGAATGAAACAACGTTTTTAAGACAATGATTATGCTTTTCACGACACGCGTAAAAGTTGTGGGAATGCACGCATCGCTATTTCGCTATTTCTGAGAATTTTAATTAACGAGAGAAGGAGAGTAAAATTGGGGCGATCATCCAATCTGAGAACGCGAAGTGAAGCTATGATTGTTCTTTGATTTTGAGGAAGAGATTCGTGACGAAACTAACGCGATGAGGTGAACGAAAAAGGCAAAAACTAACATGTTGCGTTTTGACAAAGAACGTGTGCGTTCGAATTGACAGAAAACACCTCTTTTTCGAGATTTGAAAAATGGATAAATTACATATTTGCAGCAGAAATAAGAGTAGAAATGAAAAGCACGGCATTGACCCTTTCGCGTAAAGCATTTCTCGAAAAAACGCCCACACAGCGATTGAAATATGGTATGACACGGGCACACACAGCGAGAGGGCGAATTCGTTGGTGCCATACATCGAATCGAGGCGAAATCGGTGCACGGACAGCAGAAATGCGAACAGCGAACGAAACACAACTAAAGGAGAAGAGTGAAAAAAATGAGCGCACCTTTTGCATCGCAATCAACGCAATACTTGTTGTCGTCGTCTCGAAGCAAATCGTTGAGTATGTTTTGACACTTCTCTTGAATCAGTTTCTGCTTCTCTTTCTCCGCTTTGTTCATCGTTCTGAGCGACGGGCAACGGACGAGGCGACGGCGAATGGAGCGAAGACGCGGGCAGCGAACGTGAGCAGAGAAATAGAAAGCGTTGAGTTGCTTTTTGCTTTCGAAACTGTTAAAACAAACCTCCGATCGCTCGACTCGCTATCGTTCGCTCGAATGCAGTCGCTTTCCACCAGCGGGCGCCAGCGCTGCTTTCGACGCAATGCTGACACTCGAGACGGCCGCGAGTCGCTCTCCGCTTTCGGACAGTGGCCGCTTCGCACCGCTTTCGTGGTCGCCGCGAACGAAATCATCTCTTCACTCGCTTCTCGCACCGAGCGCAAACGCTCGTTTCACTCTTCACTCGAAATTATCGCGCAATTTTATTGTCGCTCGTAAAATGTCGATTCATTGCTGCGAAAATTCTAAACAAACACACTTTTTCTCATTGATTTTTCATGCTTTTCCATTTTCCCCCGAGTTTCTCTCAAGCTTTTGCCAAAAATCAGCTATTTTCTCTCTTTTCAATGCCGACTTTTTGAACACGTTTCTTTTTATAAGCTATTCTCGCAAACTTTTCAAAAAAGTTTTGCTCTCACTCGATTCTGCCGATATTTGCAAAGTTTTTTTTTTTCAAAGCTCAAAATCAATAAAAACTTTCAGTGTTTGCATTTTAAACACAGCAAGTAATCGTCATTAACTGCGACTATTCATAAGCCTATAATAAGTGTATGTGTGTGTCCACAACAAATTTGCTCCGAACGCAGTGAGCGTTGTCATTGGATTCAGGATCATGACAACAGTGAAAATGTTTTGTTGTGTGCAGTTTCATCGCATTCAGCGTTGATCAAACATTGTCTCTCTTCTCGTTTCAAATAAACGCTATGAATTTTTTTAATTTTTAAATTGTGTTTCAGAGGTTTTCACAATGACTCATGAATTTGAGTCGAACAGTGACAATCGATAAAGTACATGATACACACACATAATATGGATTATGAATTGTTTGAATATGCTTTCAATGCAAACAAAGGCATTTCGTTTGAAAAGCATTTTCACTATTGTGTTTAAATAGAAAGTTTAACTTTGTTCGAAAACCAACTTACTACTAAAAATCACAGACTAATTGCGATATTTAAACTTCCTTGTCAGCAGTGTTCACAAACTTTTCTTCGTTTTTCAATTACTGATCTTATTTTTTGTGAGAAACGTGAGGTATCAATCGTTTCGCATTTCAAGAGTAAGAATTTAGCAATAAAAAGCTTGAATAAGCAGTTCGTTGAATGTGAAATAATAAAAACAGATAATCGATTCATTAATTCTATTAATCAAAAATGTGATTTTTAACTGTAAACATAAAAATGAATTCAAATGTTATTGCGCAAAAGTTCAGTTTACTCATAAAATTGTTGTGAAGCTAAAAGTGATTGAAAGCCAGTTGGCAAATTCAGACACAAGTAAAAACATTTGTCTAAAGCATGGAGCATAAGCCATATGAGGCGGAATGATAGTCGGGCAAATTACAACCACTAGAAACTTGTGATCTATTTTCATTTAGAAACAGACAATCGAAAGTAGTCAAACATAAAATGCTGACTTGTGTGTTTTGCGATCGCATGTTTTCATAAACAAGAAAAAGAAATTCAACGATCGTAATGAGAGTATCTTTCTGTTACTTAGCTATCAGTTGCTCCGTGTTTCAGACGTTTTATTGCTTTTAACTCTTTCCACATTCATTTTATGAATTTAGCGTTTTAAAATGCGAGAAAAAGGCTTCGTCGTTTAACTAATTAACTGATCGTTGTTTTGTGACGAGGCAAAAAGCGAACAGAGTTTGCTGCGATCGTACTGAACTCATTCAAATGTCGTTTCGTTTATTTGAAACATTTCAGCATTCAGTAAATTACGCGAAATATCGCGTTTCGCCTCCGAAAAACGCTATCGCTTTGATTCTTAATTACTTGTCACCGGACGAAGAGCATAACGCTCAACGCTGGCCGGCAGCCGCTGACGTCGGCACCGGCACCGGACAATGTGCCCAATTGCTTGCACCGTATTTCGAGAAAGTGTACGGTTTCGACATTAGCGAAGCACAGTTAAACGAAGCTGTTAAAAGCAATGTGTTCGCAAACGTTGAATATAAGGTGTGTTCTGTGTTCGCTGAAACGCCGTTAAGAAGCGAAGATCGCCAAGTGTCAATAACCGCTTTTTTGAAACGCATATGGTTCGATAGGGGTTGAAGTAAGATTTTTGGCAATAAAAAACTTGGTCCCTGTTCTGATTTGGACCAAAAAAGTGTCTTAAAAATGTTGAAATATAAATACAAGTTTTAGCTAGTAATTTAATTTTTTTTTCTGCCAATTTTTATAAAACACCATTTGAACAAAGTTCAATATGGGAAAAATAAAAAAGTGAAATAAACATTCTGTGCACGAACACATTTTGCCCGCGTGAAATGCTTTCGTTACACAAGTGGACCGCACCGCGTTCGCATTCACTTACAGCTTAAAACTTGTATTTATATTTCACAATTTTTAAACCGCTTTTTTTGGCCCAAATCAGAAGAGGGACAAATAAAGTTTTATATTGCCGAAAGGCTTTCTTCGAACTTTTCGGACGCTATGGGTTTGAAAAAATCGGTTATACCGTACTTCGCGACCTTCTCTTGTAAGTTCACCGCTTTGCTCTTTCGATTAACAGCAGTGGCCACAAAAAGTGTTCACTGCTTTTGTCTACGATTTTTTATTTTGATGAGCGAAATTAAATGCATCGCTCGAAGCATTCACTTTTTATGGCGTTTACTAATTTATGAAAATGGTTGTTTTGTTTTTAAACGACAATTACAAAGTCGACAAATTGCTAATTTACAATTCGTTGATAATATGCTACGTTCTAATTAACGCTTAGCGTAAGGAAGCGAACGTAACCCGTTTTTGTAATCGATTCACGTCCGCCTCACCATTGTATTTGACATCATTTGAGTTTTTTAAAATCAAAACCCAACGAAAACCTAACTTCCCTCTTTTGTTTTTAAAAGTTAAATTAATATCGATTTATCTTTGAAAAATCGGTTCTTACCTTTAAAGAAAAAATTTGCTCTTTATTTTCAGGCAGCTCCGGCGGAAGATTTACCACTTGCAGATTCTTCCGTTAACTTAGTGATCGCAAGCCAAAGTGCTCACTGGTTTGAATTGCAAAAATTTTTTGATGAGGCAAATAGAATTTTGGTACCTGGTGGAGTAATTGCACTACTCGGTTATCATATGCCAAATGTGTTTCCTGTGAACGAGCATAATTCAAACAAATTCAAATCGTTGATTAACGATGTTTACAAAAGTTCACTTTTGTCATTTTACTGGAATCAAAATGAACGCGCTAAAATCGACAGCGGATATAAAGATATAATTTTGCCGTTTGCAGATTTCACTCGACATGAAAACATAGAATTAGTTAAAACAATGCGTGCATATGAAATTGCTGGCTACATTACTTCCTGGTCTGGTTTCAATAAGCTAAGTGAAAATAAGCCCGACGACGCTAAAAAATTATTAACAGATTTTGAAGCAAAAATTATTGCATTAACGGGCAAAAAAGACTTGAATGAAGTTCAATTCGATTTAATTTACTCCTTTTTCATATTGATTGGACGTAAACGATAAATGATGAAAACGACTTCTGCAAATATTTTGAATCTTTTTTATATTTCATTATCGGTTTAATGTGTTTTAATGTATTGGCGTTCGTAGCGCGAATAGTAACCAAGTGACGTTAAATATTACTGTTAAGGATTGGTCTAAGCACACTCGTGTCTAAAAAATCTTTCACTTAAAACATGTTTTACTGCAAAGCAATGAATTTAAAACTTTTCTTGACACGAGTTTACTCTGATTCAGAACGGGGAGAGTTCCACTCCTCACAATATGTATTATATGAAAATTTTAAAATTTTATAAAATGTTATTTGCCTAATAAATGAATTTAACTTGTTGAAATCTGGTTTGAAAAGTACGAAGGGTGCTTCTTGGAAAAACTTTTAGCCGCAATGCAAAGTCAAAATAAAATTCAACATTTAATCAAAGTTTTACGATAAAAATAAACTAACAAGGGAAGATCAAGATATGTCCGATCGCTTTCTTAATAAATTATAAATCATTTTAAAAGTGTTAGTGAGTAGAGCTGAACTGTGGAATATTACATGTTCATATGCGTATTAACAAAAGTTATAAATTTTTTAATTTTTAAAACAGAATATTATCTATTCAACATCATCACAAAAAACAAAGTTTAAAAGTAATCAACTTTCATGTATAATAATGTCAGCACTTGGCTCTTAGCCAGGTTTTGGCGACCTGTTGCCCAGAGAGTACCACGGGGAGTTGGCCAAGTGTTCACTCTCCAACCCTTTATTCAGGGGAACCCGCGGAAACCGCAGGTTTTTTTTGAGCGCACAAGAAACTAAGTGAGTTTCTTACGAATCCAATACAAAAGCAGCCCGAATCCGGCAACGGTGGCCACGATCTGTGGTAACTCGCTTACCAATAAATTCGGACCAGGTTCGGGACGAGCAGAGTGATCGGTTTGAGCAGAGGAATGTTCGCACGACATAGTCGCAGTATTGACAGTGTGAAGTCGCAACATGAAATGAACAAATGAATTCACAACTCGATTTGCACTCCTCCTGTTTCTTCACGACTCCTAATTTGTCAATATTTTATAAATTAAATTTCTTATC
Source organism: Dinothrombium tinctorium (assembly GCA_003675995.1). Taxonomy (NCBI): domain Eukaryota; kingdom Metazoa; phylum Arthropoda; class Arachnida; order Trombidiformes; family Trombidiidae; genus Dinothrombium; species Dinothrombium tinctorium. The sequence continues at coordinate 17,585 of NCKU01002118.1, forward strand.
TACCGATGATCTTTTTCAATGGTTTCTTTAACCATCAATTTGCACAAATTTTGGTCGCCTTTCATTTACTTATAATCCATTTAATAATTTCATTCATGGACTTTTAAAAATCTGACACATTTTAATACGATTTCATTGTTAACTACCAATAAATGATAGTGAAAATTTCATAATGTGAAAATGCCCTCGAAATTAATTGCCATAATAATTACGCGATATTTGTTTGAAATTAATTTCAAAAATTAAAAAATTCATAACTTTTGTTAATACGCATATGAACATGTAATATTTCATACTTCAGCTCTACTCATTAATACTTTTAAAATGATAAATAATTTATTAAGAAAGCGATCTTACACATCTTGATTCATACACATCTTGATTAATATCAATTATTCGTTTAGTTCAAAACTGTTTAAAATGATTTAATGGCATTATCACTAGAACTGGTAAACTATTTGACAAAGCATTTTGAACTCAAAGTTGAAGTGAGCATTTTCTCCTATGATTTAATTATTTCAAAATTTAAAATTAAATTTTCTACAAATCGTTTGTTTTCAATTTTCGCTCAGTTTTCGTCACTAAAAAGCGCTAAATAAATGTGCACTTAACATTGCACGAAAGAGGGCGCTCCGAACGTAGCTTTTATTCGAATCCCGAAAAATTCGAAAATTCGAAAAAGTTTTCGAAAAGTGTTCTTCGTTCGAAAAGCGCATTTGTACCCGTTTTTGGTTTTGAAATCAGCAAATAAAACTTGAAAAGCGATTGAATAACGTGCTAAAGTGGTGAAAGCGATGAGCAAACACGCAGATCAGTCGTTAAAAGACGACTTTCAATTCGATAGCGACGACGACGAATGCTTCTTCCAAGACATCGATCTCTTACAGGCACAAGGAATCGTTAGTTTTTTGTTTTGTTTGAAACATAACTTTCTTTACGATTTAAATTTACTTATCTGAGTTCAGAATGTGGCCGATCTCAATAAGTTGAAAACAGCGGGCATTTTCACAATAAAAGGAATCCAAATGATGACCAGAAAGAAATTGAGCGCGATTAAGGTCTTCGCTCACGCTTAAGTTCATTTATTTTAAGTTAATTTTTATTTTTGTTCAGGGTTTGAGTGAAGCAAAGGTGGAGAAAATAAAAGAAGCAGCTGCAAAGCTGAGTCCTGATTCAGAAATCAAAACTGGTCTTCAAGTGGCTGAAAAGCGAAAATTTGTGTTTAAAGTCTCGACGGGTTCTACTCAATTAGAGTAAGTTTTTAACATTCAACAGTTACTAAATATTTGGTCTCAATAATTTGAGATCATTTTATACAAAATCTTAAGTTTTTAATTTTTGGCAAATTCTAATGCATTTTGTTTCCGAGATCATATAATCATCTTAAATTAATTGAATTTTTTAATTAATTAAGGCCAAAATATCCTAAAGATTTTTAAGTTTTATTGAAAGGTTTTCATATAAATTTGTTTTACAACTTTTATCTAAACATACAATCAGTGAAAATTCAATCAGGTAATTTTTCCATTTTTTATATTAAGTCTGACGAATAAGAAATAATTTAATAAATGAGAATTTAAGAAAATAAAGATAATAAATGCTCACAATGGAACAATTCTTACAATTTCAATGCTTTCAAACACTGGAAAGGTTTTGCTCTTAAGTCTTCCTAAGCATTACCTTTTAAAACGAAATAAATGGAAAAAATTTCAGAAATAACGAAATTATTCTCTAATCTTGAAGATAATATTTTTGTTATTCGATAGCTTCAAGCTGAAAGTATTTTAAAAGTAAATAAAAATTTCAAACCCATGCGAATAAAATAAACTCCAAAATTGATTATTTAAATAAAAATTAAAACTTTTAAAATTAATTTTATTATTATTCCATTTATTCTTATATTGATAGCAAACTTCTTGGTGGAGGCATAGAAAGTATGGCTATCACCGAAGCATTCGGTGAATTCCGCTGCGGCAAAACACAATTATCACACACATTGTGCGGTAAGTTTTTTTTTTGTAAATTTGAGAAATTTTAAAACTATTTCTCCTTAAATGATTTTTTCTCATCAGTGACTTGCCAGATCTCAACTGACGACTATTCTGGTGGCAAAGCAATGTTTATAGATACTGAAAATACATTCAGACCAGATCGATTGAAGTAATTATATTGAAAATTTTTCTTTCTCTCACCAATTTTGATTAAATAGGCAGATAGCTTCGAGATTTGATATCGATGAGGATACTGCGTTAGAAAACGTTAATTATATAAGAGCATACAGTAGTGAACACCAATATGAAATATTAGGTAATTTTTTGTTTGAAAATTGTTTTATAACTTTTCATTTTGCAGATAAGGTTGCACAGAAATTTCATGATGAAAGTGGATCCTTCAGACTGATTGTCATAGATTCAATAATGGCTTTATTTCGAGTCGATTATTCTGGAAGAGGTGAGCTTGCTGATAGACAACAAAAATTGGCTCAATTCATGTCAAAATTACAAAAGCTAAGCGAAGAATACAATGTCGCCGTATTTGGCACCAATCAAATGACAGCTGATCCAGGTTCTATCGACTTTATTTTCATTTTATTCATGTTGACAATTTTTAAATAGGTGCAACTTTATCATTTCAAGCTGATCCTAAAAAACCGATCGGTGGTCATATTCTGGCACATGCATCAACCGTTCGTATTTATTTAAAAAAAGGAAGAGGTGAAACACGAATAGCGAAGATTTATGATGCTCCCGACTTACCCGAAGCCGAAGCAACATTCGCTATTTCGGAAGGTGGCATAATCGATGCTAAAGAATAGTTATACTTCGTTATACGTATTATACGTTGTATAAGTCTTTAGTATGAATAATCCAAATATTGACTTCACATTATTCACATGTTTATTCAATCTGAAATACACATTTTTTTATTTTTGACACAAACTCAATAAAAAATCGATTTGTTCGACATCAAAATGCAAGCAAAAGTGGCTGCGTTAAGGCAATTCTTTAAACGCGAAAATCTTTTCCTTTCAAAGTTGCTAATTCATTAAAAATGATTG
>NCKU01002119.1:0-20640 GCA_003675995.1 Dinothrombium tinctorium
ATTCACTAAATCAACTCTCAATTAGATTATTGTAGTTTTTCAAATGTTTTCAATGATTCATTTGTTTATTATAAAATTGTAGCCAAAGTGAGGCACTACTTTATTGCTTATTTTATTCTTGTTTCGTGGCAAGTGAAAGTTTGCACTTTTTAAGTCTAACGACAGTAAATTAAATATAATATGTTTTGCGCTCATTTTGGTACACGATGTATATTAATTAAATGATTTTTGCTACAGACGACTTCGAACATATCGCTCTAGTCTAAAATTTTGCTCTCAATATATACATCTTATTACATATAAACAACATATTAACTACCTTATCAGCAAAAATACATTTAAAAAATCGGTTTTGAATGGCAAAGATATCAAATTAATATGCATAAAGCTGTATTTTACATAATTCCATTGATTAGATTTTTTAATATAGCAGATACTTTTTAAAAAGTCATAAACAATTTTTCAAATAGATCATTCGCAGTGAATGTTTGCTCACAAGAATTTGACAAACTTTTTCGTTTTCTTATTCTTAAGTTGTGTTTTCTTTGTTTCGATGACTAACAGTCAAAATTCAATTTTTTAAATTGTTTTTCGAGTTCCTGCTTTTAGACCTGAAACTGAAAAGGCGGAATAATTAGCAATAAATGTTTGAATCCTGTGATATGAGAAAAAAAGCATTGATGAAACTCGAGTGAGAAATTTATCAGCACAATTTTTTCCATCGAATTTGAGAGAATCGTGATTTTTTCCTACTCATGAATAACAATCATATCACCTTCATTAGTCCCCTCCTTCACTAATGCCAACATAACTGATTAGTACAGCTGTTTATCCATTTATTATAATTGATGCACTTGTCTTCAAGCGATAAACAAATGTGTGCAAAGCAAGCGTGTTTATTTACACGAGGCGCCAACAAGCTATCGTTAACAAACACAGCCTTTAATCATTGAAAATATCAAATATATTAATTTGCTACGGAATTCGCGTGCATTAAAACTTTCCGAAGTGACTTTCTTACGTGCGAAATAACTTTTTCGAGCTAATAACAGTGAATTTTTAATTTTTTTGACGTAATGAATTGATTGATAATATTGCAATGTACGTGGATAATTGTTTTCTTGAATTCGAATAGATTTTCAGATGAAAAGTAAAAGAATTCTCTTTTCGACGTCGTTAGCAAACAGTAATCTCGTTGCGCGAAGGTTGCGTCCTTTTTTCTTGATGCTCCACAAGTTCCGAAACAGATCTGAAGACAGTATTTGATTTGTCAATTTAATAGATATTTAAAAGCGTTTTATGTATTAAAAAAGAGAGTTCGCGATAAGAGCGAAAAGTAGTTAAGAGCAGTTGTAAAAAGTAAACGCATGTTAAAAAACATATTCAACGTTGTTTCGTCTATCAGTTTGGTCGGTGTTAGCGAACGTTGCATTGACGTGATCAAACATGCTGAGTGTACCGAGAGTGAGCGATCATTTGAACCATGTTAATAACAATTCGCACCAAGGATGGAAGGTCAGTAGTTATGTGTAATGTGTCCACTGTTTTATCTAAAATGCAGAAACTGTTGACAAGAGCGCTGTGTGCCTCGCAAACTTCTCAAATTTGAATTTACCAAAAAACTCCCAATTCTGCTTCCTTCATTTTTACATTAACTACAAGGCATTTAATTCGCTTTACGAATTAGTTTTCGATCGTGTGTTGAATGCAAATTAATTTTTTCGTCGCATTTTGCAATAAACAATGAGTAGACGAGAAGACGAGCGGTGAGTTGAGGGCGGTCGCTGTAAGCCGTTCCTCGGCGTCGAAAGTGAAAGCGAAGACGGCTGACATTACAACGGCGCTTCGAAAGGTGACAAAAATTTTCCGAAAAAATTTTATCAATTTTTTCGCTTTTGTTTCTCAATATTTAAACGCAAGTCGTGTTCTCAGGAAATCACATTCTCACTTTTCGCGTTAAAACGCTTCTTCTAAACTCGGAGCTTGATTTTGAGTAATACTCGTATTTATTTTGTGACAATCGCTTCGAAAAACTACTCTCGTTTCGAAAAGTTTCTTCGTCTCCTTTCGCGCTTTTCGCAAATCACACTCTCTCTTTGACAGGAATTCAATTTGTCGAAAATGTCGTCGGAAGTATCGGGAAGCAGAATGCAGAAAAAAGAACGAAAAGTCAGTTCAATGACCGAATTCAAAGAGATGACCAAAAAGGATGCACAGATGTTGTTGACACAAGAATTGGACAAATTGCTCAAAACTGCGCCTGATGAAGAAAAAGCTCAACTCGAAGAAGATTTCACTGGCTTTAAGAAACTATTCACTAAATTTTTGCGCGGGAGCGGTCCTTCCTTGGTTTGGGAAAATATCGAACCGTTGCCTGCGAATGCTGTCAAAACGTACAATTCGTTGGAAGCACCATCACCCGATCAGATTCGCTCCATGTTAAACAAACTTGTCGTTGTTAAGCTCAATGGGGGTTTGGGCACAAGTATGGGGTGTGTCGGCCCAAAGTCATTGATCCCTGTCAATCACGACTTCACATTTCTTGACTTAACTGTTCAACAAATCGAGTACCTGAATAAGCAATATGATGCTGAAGTGCCATTGGTCTTAATGAATTCATTTAATACGGACGAAGACACACAGAAAGTTTTACGCAAATATCGGGGTTTTCGAATTAAGATTTATACTTTTATGCAAAGTCGTTACCCACGTTTAAACAAAGAAAGTTTAATGCCTATAACTTCAAACCTTGCATCTTGTTGCGATCCTGAAGTATGGTACCCTCCTGGTCACGGTGACTTTTACGAGGCGTTCGCAAAGTCTGGTCTTTTACATAGTCTCATTGAAGAGGGTTAGTTTGTATTAATATATTTCTTTTCGGTCTCTAACAAAGTGATTTTGTAGGGCGAGAGTATTGTTTCGTGTCAAACATTGACAATTTAGGAGCTATTGTCGATTTAAACATAATGAATATGTTGCTAAATCCAGCGAAAGCTCCTCACCCTCAATTTGTAATGGAAGTCACTGATAAAACAAACGCTGATGTCAAAGGTGGTACTTTAATTCAATATGATGGCAAATTACGCTTGTTAGAAATTGCTCAAGTGCCAAAAGAACATGTCGATGAGTTCAAAAGTGTGAAAAAGTTCAAAATATTCAACACAAACAATTTGTGGGTCAATTTAAGAAGTATTGAAGATCTCGTAAATCGCGATGGCCTAGACATGGAAATAATTGTAAATCATAAACACTTAGATTATGGTTTGAACGTCATTCAACTAGAAACAGCTTCGGGTGCGGCAATGAAAGATTTTGAAAACGCAATTGGTATAAACGTTCCTCGCCGCAGATTCTTGCCAGTCAAGAAAACTCAAGATTTACTGTTAGTTATGTCAAATTTATATTCTCTCCAAAATGGTGCATTAATCATGAATCCGCTGAGAGCATTCCCCAGCGTTCCTCTAATTAAATTGGGTGATCAGCATTTTGGCAAAGTACGAGAATGTCTTGCTAGATTTGCGAGTATTCCAGATTTGCTTGAATTAGATCATTTAACCGTTTCTGGTGACGTTACTTTTGGCAAAGGCGTTAGCTTGAAAGGAACGGTAATTATAATTGCCAACCATGGAGATAGAATTGATATTCCCGACGGTGCAATATTGGAAAATAAAATCGTTTCTGGCAACCTTCGCATTTTAACTCACTGATCATATTTTATTGGGAATTATTGACATTTATTACCCACTATCACTTTGTTGATCACTTGTAATTGGGGCAAAAGTGTTTAGAAAAATGGATTTGATCTTTTATTTACAATTATGTTTGAATTGTTGTTATACAATGTTCACAAGTTTTACACATGATTTTTCTCTCAAGTGATTAACAAATAATAGATTTTAACGCTTAATTTGATTGCGTGTAAAATTAACTGTCTGAGGATGATTCGATTTTATTCACCCGTGGAGTTGCGAAGCACTTCTCGATGAAAGCCTCCATTAACTTGTAGACGTGAAACTTTGATTTGGAAAAGTCGTGATCGTCATCTGGATACATTTGGAATTGATAGTTTATCGAACCGCTTTTGTAATTTTGTATTAATGCTTTCGAGAAAAGCATTGAGTGTTGAATGTGGAATTCGGCTTTTTGATAAGATAAATAGAAGCAAGTTAGATTCATTGATGCCCTAAGCTCAAATCACTTACTATCGGCTGTTCCGTGAATGATCAGAAATCTTTTATACAAGAGGTGAGGTATTTTACTCATTAAGCTTATTGTTTCGTACGTTGCATAATTTTCTTGCTGTGACGGCATTCCCAAGAAGTATTCGGTAGTTACCGAATCTGGAAAAGTCAAAGAATGTTTTATTCATTAAGAATGATTGAAGATAGATGCGAACCTAAATATCGCCAGTTTGTAACAGGTGATACAGCGACCGCACAGCGCAACATTTCATTAGTATCAGAAGCGAGAGAAGACAGCGCGTTAAATGCTGCTATGCCGACTCCCCAAATAGCGATTCTGTTAGCGTCAATTTCTTGTATCTCTTGAACAAGATAATTAATTACTTGCAGTTGAATCTCGAAATTGTATTTCTTATAATTAAACTTAATGTGACCATTTCGTTGATTGCGCTCATCGATATCAATTTTGGCGTAGATGAATTCTTTTTTGCTCGCGACATAAGTACCCCAGTCTAGCATGTATTGATCCACAATTAGCTTCGATGCTTGCGTCGTGCTGTCAGGAAAAATTGGAAAAGAAAAAATATAATGAAACGCACTTCGCTCGCAAATCTTGCTTACGATTCCACAATTAACGGATATCGAATGATCTCTTCTTCGTCATCTTCTCGGACCTTCGGCTTCACTGGTTTTGGCGGTGGAATCATCACTTTCACTTTAACAGCTATCGTAAATTTATAGAAGTTAACACTTTTCTCGTGTACGTAAAATGTTACTTTACTTACGTGGAGTCAAGTTTTCAATAGGCACTGTCATAATGCGAATGGATGGCAAGCGTTTATCTTTCAGTCTCGCTCGTAAGTCGTTATTGTCCATGATTGTTCTTACTATGAAAGAGAGAGCGACATCGTTACTCCATCGTTTTTAAATTTATTTCAGTTGCAATGATTTTTGCTTTGCTCACATTTGCTTTTGTTTCCTGTCGCTTCCCATAACTGCGTGAACGGCACTTTAGGTCCTAAGCATTGAAGAATATAGTATTTGCTTGTTGGACTAAATAGAGCGTCGTAAAATGTACAGTCGTCTTTAAGATCGCATGTCAAACATTGACTCGCTACGTTCTTTTCTTGATCGTCGAGCACCAAATTAAATATATGCCTCTGTTCACTGTTTGGTTCCTTTGAGCTCTGGTAATAAAGTGTTTTTGACTCTAAATCGAAACCGAGCAATTTGGTGACATCATAATCACCATAAGTGAGAAAATTTGTATATGTACTCTAACCAAAGAAGAAAAAGTATTAATTAGAATGAAACTTTAACGTGAGGAATATATTTACTTCTTGTTTATCGATTTTATTATATGCGATGTGATAATAGCTTCCAATTTGCGTATCTGGTCTCGGAGCACGAATGAAGTAAGCGTGCGTTTCTATCGGTAATATTGCTTCTGACAACTCTTTCAGAGTCAACAATGTGCTGCTAATCTTTGTGATCTGTGTACACATCCATTCGTTCTTGCGTGAGCATAAAGTGAGCACCGATTGATTTTGTGTCCTTAAAGTCCACATGACCATCACCTCATCATCACTTGTCCATTGTACATATGTCAAATAATGTTCTTTATCTACAATCTCAAGGGGTGGAATTATTTGTTTCGGTGTGCTGCCGCTTGAATTGGACAAATCGATCAGCCACAACGTTACAACTGGATTCTTGTTCTCAAGACCTGCCTAAAAATGACACAAAATAATTTCCTCTGATCGTAAATCTTACTCAAATTCCCTTAATACCTTTGTATATTTCTGCATTAATATTTTCGGAACGTAAACACGCGTCACAGCTTCTGAAATACCGCCATATAGTTTGATTGGATTCGAAGGAACCTCGCTATCGTTGAATGTAGCGTAAATAATTGAAGTACCATTTTTTGACCACCAAATACTGCTGTGACTTTCGTCAGGATTTATTCGATCTTGCAAACAAAAGCGCTTGATTTGCAAGTACTTTATAAAATAATCGCTTCTTACTTGCGTACAGCCAATCACTGACGCCATTGTAAACCGTACCAGCTTCACCGCTATGGGTCATTCGAGTGGCGTTCGCTCCCATATACGGAACATAGTAAATATCATTGTTACAAACGAAAACCTGCAAAAATAAATCTGAAACATTAGAAATCAAATCGTAGATAAGCTTTCATCAAATAAAATTCTGAGCGCATCTCTTCAAAATCGTCTTTTTACTTTTATGTTTTGTGTCGACTTTTCAGTGCTTTGAAAAACTCAGAGAAGAATTGCAAAGAAACAAAATACGGCAGCGAACTGTTATCTTTATAAATTTGTCATTTCTCTTTTGCAAAAAGTTTTGTACGAATGACAGCGGAGAGAAAAGCGGCGAAACTTTTTTATTAAACATTGCATGTTTGAGGTTCGCATCGAGCGACAATCGTTTTCATCGCGAGACACCATTTGAACACAAAAGTGTCTCCATTTTTATTAATTCGAATTGAGACGAACGTTTTTCACAATAAATCGTTTGCTTATTTTATTCATAACTCAATTGCGCACTTTTGCTTTTCATCTTAATTAATTTCCTGTCGTAAAGTATGAAATTAATTAATTTGGTTGCAAAGGGTTAATTTCACTTCATTTTATGTAGCGTTACGCTCTTTCTGATAAAAAGCTTACAAGGAATCTATTTTTTGTGCCCGTTCCCGATTTCAATGAAAATTGGTATGTAGATAGAACTTGATTAGTGTATCAAGAATTACCCCCATCATAGGTGCGAATTTTGCGCGTGAAGCAAGTTATTCGCGTGCAAACTTTAACATTAAGTCTATGGCGAAATTTTTTCTTTTTTCGACTGCCGGCCTAAATCTCAACCGATTCGCACCCGATTTGTTTTAAATGAAAGTATTATTCAACTTCTATCTTATGAAAGATGTCCCATAATTCTGTATCAAAGCACTGAAAAATTGCTTTTAAAACGTTTTAACATTAATAATTATAGAAATAAAAATAATTATATATAGCACACAATGAGTGTAAACATTTAAAACAAACCGGATGCGAATTGGTTGAGATTTAGGCCCGCAGTCGAAAAAAGAAAAAAATTTCGCCCTAGACTTAATGTTAAATTTGCACGCGAATAACTTGCTTCACGCGCAAAATTCGCACCTATGATGGGGAAATTCTTGATACACTAATCAAGTTCTATCTACATACCAAGTTTAATTGAAATCGGGAACGGGCACAAAAAAAAGATTCCTTGTTAGAAAGACACAAGACGTGCGATATCTCTAATCTTAATTTCAAACTTTCAAACGTTGCGCAAAAAAGAGTGAAAAATATTTTAATTTGAGACGACCGGGCCAAGTTGGCGTCACAAATAGTTCGGTTCGGATGAGCGCAATGGATTTGTGATTTTAAACATTAATTTTATTAGCAAAACACAAGTTACTAAACAATCATAACATTTGGTTCGATCACTTCAATAGCAATCCTGTTCGAAACGCGAACACGACGACGAATAATTTTCACTGCATTGAAATGTTGAATCCAACCGATACGTTGCAATTGAGTGCGAAACGAGAGTGTTAATCGACCGCTGGCGATTGGCGATTGGCTCAAGTATTGCGTGCTGCTCTTATATTTATGTGAAATATTGTTTGATTGCTTATTTTGTCACCAAACGAGGGACAAAAGCTATTGCATTTTGATAGTGCGATCATTTACGCGCGTCATTGTGCACGCCACAAATTAATGCAAATACTCTTGAATCGAAAGCTTTCACAGCGGCGAGTTTTACAGCAAACCACTTTCGCTGAGCAGTGAAGTATGCTTTTAGCGATAATTACCACACTTTAATTATTGTAAAAAACATAAAAATTTGTGATTTGATCCGCATTTAATAGTCAAACAAAACGTGGCTATTTTCGCTGATGCTCATTATGCAAATATAATGAAATGTGATTTCTGACAGTCTTACATTGAAAAAATTTTGTTCCTTTAGTTCGTCTTGCTTGATAAGTACGTAAATTAATATTCAATTTTAGTTTGTCACTCATTCGTATAAAATTTATGAAAAAAGAAAAACTGATTTAAGCATTAAGTTTCTCTAATTATGAAGTTTAATTAGAATTTGAATATAAATGAATTGAATAGTTTTTGCAATTAGCGAAGAGCGAGCGCTAAATTACCAAGAAAGTGTGAAGTCTAGTGTTTAGTATCTAGCATGAAGTCACATTGAAAATATGAAGAACACATTGAATATAAAGAACATTTTTGAATTTTGATGGTAATATTCGATTAAATTTCAACAAAAACTGTCGAATGAATAAAAAAGAAATGTTTTCAGAGGTAAATAGCTTCTTAACTCAGACAAATTAATTCATCTTCCGACCGCATCTATAAATAATATGAACTCTGCTTGAATGTCGTGAATGCTGGTGTAAACAGAATCGCTCGCATTTCTATTTTCTGTGCTCCACTTTAAAACGGACTGTGCGTAAGATACTAGCAATGTTTTTTCGCTATACACAGAAATAGAGCGATGAAAACTTACGAGACTATTGCCAACAGGAGACCACGAAGCGTATTGTAAAACAGCGCTTTGATGATCGAGGATGTGCTCTTTGATTGCATCGCGGAGTGGTTTCGTGTGCCTATTAACAACAAAAAGATTTATGAAAACTCAAAATATTCTTGTTTCCAAGAAACTTTTTTAAAAAAAAGCTAAAATTTTAGATAATTACGAAAATAAGAAATGTTTTAAGTGAAATGTGAGCAGTTTGCTATTCAATACTCACTCGTTTGTAACGTTGTGTATTTTGAAATCGGAACCAGACGTAAAATCGAAATTCTTTTTTATTTTTTGGCCCGAAAATGATAAGTAACGAGAGAAAACAAACGTCAGCATCGATCATAGATATGAATATGAATAGGCAGAGAGATCACTTTTACTCACCCTTTGTGTTTCGCTTATAAATAAAACAAACTGACGATCAGAAGAAAGCTTAAAATGTTGGACGCTATGTTGGTTCTGTGAAGCAAACGAATCAAATTATTTTCACCTAAATTAATTTTGTTGCTCTTTTCTCTCTCTTTTTTTTACATCTGACTGTAAACAAGATGACAATTTTTTGACACAAAATGGGAACATTTGAACGCGTCTCATTTGCATAAATTTTCATTTCGATCGATTCTCTTTCTGTCGTCGAATTTATTCATTCTCAAACTTTTTTATTTTAAAAACTTTTTCAAAGATCTCTTTTTCATTTTTTCCACCTTTTTTCTACTTTGCTCTAAATCCAATTTTGAGCAAGCGCGTTAAACAAATTGTCGGTGAGAGATTACTTTTTTGCTAACCTAGCAAGCGCAGCCTAATGGCTTTTTCATGTCAATGCTTTTTTCGAAAGCAAAATTTTAATCAAATTTTTGTTTCACATTAATGCACTCTAATTACGAGCTGTGAATCATTTTAATTAAAAAAAGTTTCGTGTGAAATTAGAACTTTTTCAAGCTTTTACCGATTAAAAACGATTGAATTTATGGCTTCATTAACATCGTTTACTCAATAATTTAAATGCATTGCGAGTAAAAGCCAAGTAACAAATCTTTTTCTTTTTACAAACATATTCTATTTAAGAATAGAATCAATTCAAGCTGAAAACCGTTAAATCGTAATGAAAAATCGTAAATTTAATTGTTTAGAATATTAAGTTTTGAGCAAAATCAGCAAAATTATCGCATCGTTTTGTTTGCTAACTGCTCGAAATGATTTGCTTCTTTTTTTATTTTCGCAAATATTTACCCATGATTTTAAAAAATTCATGCTTTTTGACTACAAGACCAATTAAATTTTTAGGTTTAGACTCTTTAGCGGCATAAAAAAGAGGAAAAATTCTCTTTTAAGAGTAAAATTGTTAACTTTATTCAAAATGAAACCTTAAAAATTTTAAAAACACAAAAAATTAATTTCTATCGCGCAAATGTTAATTATTAGTTGTAAGTTTAGATAATGTTAGACAATTTTCAGGCAAAACTCAAGAATCTATCATTTAGGGGCAATATTTGCCACGTGCTGTCTTTAGATTATTTTTATTTACCAAAATATTCGCGTAATTTCATAAGTTTTTATTCTTTATAGAAAAAAAATCGAAATTTTCAGTAAAACGAACACTTGTGTGATGATTACATCTCTAACGAAAGAACTTTTCCGAATTCGACCTGTAAGAAAGTCATGTTTCGTTTATATCAATTTTTTATTCATCGAAAACGATGTTATCATTGCTTGTATGAAATCACGTCGTTTAATGCCAAACTTAATTACACCTAAGTCAGCGGTAAGTTACGCGAATCTACATTTTTATTGGTTTGAAATACTGTTTCAGGAACAAAAATAAATTTAAAATTGATTTTTCTTTTTTGCAAGAAATTTGAATAATTTTTAAACATTAAAATTTGATAGTAGCGCGAAAAGTTAAATGAGTTCTACTTGACTACTTTCTTCAGACGATTTTTCTCTTCAACTCAGATTATTTCATCAAAAGCGTATTAGACCAGAACATGTGGTTCGATAACTCTTTCGTTCATTTTGTTTTGGAACATTAAATTTTGACATTTTTTCTCTTTGCTTTTTGAATAGGTCATTTTTCAATTTTTTTTCTTTAAATTTTCATGAAATTTAAAATATTCAGATGAAAAGCAGAGCTTTTCTATTTTTACTCGATTCGCATAATTTGATAGACAATAAAAATAAAAATCAAAGAAAAAGTTTGATCAAGCAAAAGCATTTGAAAAGAGAGAATTCGACTGTTAATGTAAAAAGGGTGTAAAAGAATTCGAAGCAAAATGGTGCAGAAAACTACCAAATGTTTGATTAAAGGTTTTTGTAAGCCTTTTTCAAACTTTTTGATCTTCAAAAAAGAAGAAAATCGTTTTGAAATGTGTATTTCTGCTGCTGTAGTAAACGAATTTCGCTTTATTTCTTCTGCATTACTTTTGGGCGTTCACAGTAAAGAACAAAAGTAATGCTTAACTCCGTTTTTCTCGCACCATTTTCTCTTTGATTAATATTTTTTCGGTTTTTTGAGAAGTTTCTTTGTCTTTTGACGCAATAAGCTCAGGATAAAAAGTATAAATGCTAAACTTAATTTTGAAAGGAAGGATTGGTTGGTCAAAAAAGCTTATCAACAATATATGTGCACTGTCAAAATTTTTACGACGATTTATATTTGAAAATACAGTTTTATAAGCAAAAGAAAGCAAAACATTCTGGCAAGAGCTGTAGCAGTGGAAACCATTTTCATTTCAAACGCAAATATTGTATCATAAGCAAGCATCATTATCATAAACATCATCCATAAGCATCTCATTTTCAAAATTTCGTTTTGAATCACTTTGCTTAAGGTATGCGAATATTTCTTTTAGCGAGAATTTTTGATCGGATGCAATTTTTTGATGCATACAGTCAATTGATAGTTTGATATTATTACTACACATTTAGACGAATTTGTAAAATGCAAACAATAAAGCGATCAAAAGTTGCATCTCATTTTCGCCGCTGATTGAAGTGAAATGCGTTGCACACGTCTTCAAACAGTGAACAAGTGAAAAATGTTGTTAAATGTCTTAAGCATTTTTCTCAAATAATTGGCTGATAATTATACTTGTTTAAATATTTTCAAACTTCGAGTGGAATGAAACGAAATGAAGCGAATAAAAGCTCCTAGGATAAAGCTGCTCTGATACATGTATTGCGAGTCGAGTGTATTTCAATCACATCGTCGTAGCTAAGCGATGAAAGATTCTCTTTGCGATCAATGAATGCATTCGAGGAGAAGAAAATAAGCGCATATAACGAAAAATTGTTTCTCGTTTACAGTTTAATGCACATTCAACAGGACACAGTTTTATTAATGCTGTTCTCGACATGTTTCCACACTCTGTGACTTATTATTTAGGCAAAAACTAGCATAAGTTTTACAAAAGAAGAAGAAACAAACTCAAATATTTTCTTGTATTATATGCAAGCAAAAAATGTCATTTGAATATATATTCGAACATGTTAGAATCGAGTTTGATTTAGCAATTTATTTGTTTGAAACAAAGATTAGACGAAATTAAGTTTGCAAACTTTAGTTTTATCAACATTTTGCACTTTAAAATAGAATAAAATTTTGCTTTCGAAAAGTTTTTGAAGAGCAAAAGTAGCCTTCATAAGCCTTTAACTTTGAGAGAAAAACTTCATTTTTTACGAAATCGATTTTCTCGAATTCGAGATTTGCGGTCAAAAATATCGAAATGTTATTCGCTTCCAGTGAAGTTGAAATGAAATATTGCTTCTTTTCAGCGAACACACACAAACACAAAAAACTGCGTTTCAAAGTGAATTCTTTGCAATCTTTCAATCATTGAATATCAAGAATTGAATGCAGAACGAAATTTAAAAAATTGCTCTCACTCGCGACTTACAAGAAGTGAGCTGTGGACCAACGTTTGCGTTGTTCGATTGCTTCGCGCGTCGAAAATAGATATGTCGCCAGACTCATCGACGTACACAAATTCGCTTCCTATTGATCAAAGAGCGGAGGAGAAAAACACACTTGAAATATTTTTAATGGAAAATTAGGGAAAAAGAAAGTGAAAATCAATATTTGAACGAGCGAGATTAATAAAAGCTCTCAAAGAATATTCGAAAAAGCAAAAGTGATTAATTTTAAATTTATGCATTTTTCACAAAAATTTTTGAATTACATTTATTTTCATTTAAAGATTAAGCTCTTGAAAACTTGTTGAGAAAGCAAGTTCAAAAATTAATGAAACGTCCAAATTCAGAACATTTCAGCTTAAAAGCAAAGAAAAAAAAACATAAATAATTTAAAAAGATTTAGAAAAGCAGCGAAGTTTGCGTTCAATATTTCTAGTTACTCTCTGTCTTTTAAAATTTCATTTTTGCAAATTTGTGAAAACTTCTTGAATAAAATATTCGCGCTTGAGTTCGGTAGAATTCTCTACGAAAAGTTATCATGATTCAAAATTTATTTTTATTTATTTATGAGTCGCTTTTCGGAACAAAATTTCACTGATTTTAATTTACGAATTTGCCTTTGCATAATTCTTTTTTCTTCATATCATTAAAGCGATTCAAAAGCCAGCGAAACTCTTGCAAATTATTAACTTGCTTTCAAAAAATTTCTATTACAGAGTAAAGCGCATTGAAAGGAACGCACAAATAAAGCTTTAGACAATCTTTTTCTTTCATCTTCGAATAGAAGCAACTTTCCAACTCAAGATCTAATTCTGCGAATTAAGCGATAATTTTGTGTTCAACAGTTATAACAAACTCAATGTGAGTATTGCATAATTTTTGTTTCACCCTGTAAACAATCTCAGAAAAGTCTCTCGCTCTCGCTCTGAGGTATGAAACTTTTGATTAGAGACTAAAAGCGATTGAAGAGTGTATATATTCATTTCACGCAGATCAATTTCCGCGCACACTATGATAATCTCATTTTGTAGTCGCATTGAACTCACTTCAAATGCTTTTCTAGCTAATATCATGCAAATGAGAAAAATAATGCATCTCTACTTACCCGAAATCCAAGTACCGTTAAACAGCTTCGCTTTGAATTTAGTGCCGATGATATCGTCTAATTCGAGTTTATAAATTCCATAATTATCATTTAAATCTTCTGCAAAGCATAAAATAGAGTGAGTGCGGAAAATCGATAGATTTGATAGCTTACTCGGCGTCAGAATAAATATCGCGAGACCGATAACCGAGAAGATGGCAGCGATAACGATGAGCGAGATGCCAATTCCTTTCCAATTGTGTTCATCGACACTGATTACAACCAATTCCTGAAGAGTAGAGCCCATACATGGGTTAACATAAATGAGTAAAAGTACAAGAATTAAAATGCAGCAAATCGTTGCGAACAAAATCGTGAATGACTTAAAGATGCTTCGCTTTCACTCCAAAACAAAGATGAGATCCAAAAATTTGTGAAAATATTTTTCCGTCTCAACGGTTTCTAATAATGTTTCGCTGAATTGCGGTTAATTACTGATTTTTGAGAAATCGCATTCTTTCATTTAAACTAAATTTTTGCTATTTATATGTGATCACCGACAAAACAGCAACAGCAACTGTTTTGCTTCTCATTTTTAAAGTAACATTTTGTGTCGAGTACACAGAGGTTAAATTAAGCAATTTTACGCGTTTAAATTTAAACGCGAAACATTTTGTTTTTTGGAACCAATTTCTTAAACATCGCTTCATTATTTTAGCGTTCAAGCAACAAAAAACTTGCCGCAGACAAACAAAATACATCATGTTTTACTTGTATTATTTACGTTTTGTCAAAATTCGTTTATCTTTCGGATGCTGACGTTCTGTCAAAGCATTCAAACTTTCTTTTAACTTTCCGCTTACATCAAATACTTTTCATCTTCTTCTCTCGTGCATTTTCGTTTCATTTCACTAATTGATTACGTTTAGAAAGTCGCAGCAAATATCATTTTCAGTCGCGAAAGCTAAGTTTGAGCGTGCCTAGAAAGCTTACTTCATTTGTATATCCTTACTTTTACTTGGCTGATGTAAGAAGATATGAAGAATTAAGTTTTTTTAAGTAAAAAAATGATTTCTATTTTTAATGTTTCCGCAGCGTAAATTCGTTAGATAAAAATTTAAATTAGTTTCATGTTACCTCTAGTTTTACTGCGAATAAAACCTTTTTAATGAAACACATTTTTGCAATTATTCACATTTTCCTTAAGCTGTTATTTTTGAAATGCGCAATTTTCCAAGTTTTACGAGCGCTGAGAGCATCGACACACATCACAGAGAAGCAAATCATTTAAAGGCTCAACTTAATGCATCAAAAAAGCATTCGTGTTGAAGTTTAATTTTTTATTAATTTTTTTCTGCGAACTACGTAATGAACAGCTTTCAAAAATGAGTTTTAAACAAAAAGCTTAAAGTAATTCGAAATCGTTTACTTCGTTGTTGGAGAAATTCAAAACTTTTTTCTCTCTGTTGTCTCGCTTTTCTTGTGTCCTTTAAGTTTAATGAAATTGCATAAATAATGGATGCGAAAAGAAATGCAAATTGTCAAACTTTAACATCAAATTCTGCATCACTTTATCATAAAAATGATAAAGTTTCATTTTAGCAGAAAATTTTGCTAAAAATAAAGTGTCACTCAAGTTATTAGAAACATAAAACAACTCCCAAATTATCATGAATAATCTTTTTTAGAGTATAAAAAAACACTTGAAATCTAAATTTAATTTTGGCAAATTTCAATTATTTGGTTAGATTCAAAGATTAAAGTGAGATTGCCATCATATAAAGTTCTAGAATGAACTTTAACATTTTGAAAAGGAAATTGTTCTAATCGACGGAAAATGTCAAAAGTTGTTTAATTTTATGGTGAGCAAATTAGAAGAGATAAAAAGAGGAACGCTCTAAATCTAGCAACAAATTTAAGTAATTTTATATTTAAATATCTCTACAGCAAATTAAATTTTGCACAGCGTCATTAACAATCTAAAATTTTTTACACTTGCAACTTGCAAATTTGGTTAACTCAACCTTTTAATGATCGTAAGTTCAGCTACTCTGACTATTTCGCGTGAGTTTATTGAAGCCAATAAAATTTTTTATTTCCGATGCTTTCGCACGATCAAGCTTCATTAGGCAAAATGCCTCACTAACTCGGAGGATACTGTCTTTAGTGCAAAATTAATTTGCGAACGAGAAAAAATTTAAGATTGCTATTCACTTTTACAAAGGATGCTTACTGGTTGCCTTCAGGCGACAATCGACAGTATTTTATTCCGCAAAAAAAAAAAAACACTTTGAGAGGAGCATGATAATAGAACTTTTCTCGTCGTAAAATCATTTCAAGAAACTTGGACTTTGATACTATTGAGCATTTGCGATAAAACACAAGAATTTTTTGATAAAAATAATAATAAGCGAACAGTTGTTTTCGTTTCCTCTCTGGTTGTTCATTCGCTGACTGCACAAATCACTGATTAGTGCATGATTCTCGAAGCGAGCGCACCGACTTTGTTAATTCATTCATCTCATACAATATTCAATGCATATCGTTCATGCACTTTCGATAAATTAAAAGATAAATTTGCAATCACTTCGATTTTAATCGAACTCTGAAATTTCTTTTTGTTTCTTTGCCATATTTTTGTTCATCAAGTCTGAAATGAGTTTTCAATATGCGACTATCTGCGTGTCTATCTGCTTCATGTTCAAAAGAAATTTCATTTGTTTGAAACTAAAAGCTCACTTTTTGCTTGAAAATTTATTGCCTCTAAAGAATTTCAAAACAGAAGCCATCAATCATTGTATTGACGTTTCGGATACAGCGGCCATAAACAATACAAAGAAGAAAAAATTTGATATATCGAAAGAGCCTTTGTCTCAAATCTTTCTATTTCCACAGTTCAATGTTATTACGAAGTTTCGCATTTTTTATAAGCGGTAAAAGAGGTTAATTTTTCAATAATAGCCGCAATGATTTATGGCCGTTGATCTCAATGATTTTTTGTTTGAGAAAGTTCTAACCATGTTGTTGTCTATTTCGAAACGATTGTTTTTTTTTCTCAAACTTTTTTACAAATAAAATCATAAAGTAACGAACTGCTCTTAACGCTTTTATAAAATTTAATTCATATAATCAGCTCTCAAACAGCAGTTTCTAATAAATTAATCGGACTTATCTAATTTTACATGATTACTTTTTACTTTTAAATTCGGGTAAATTAAAATATAAAAAAGTTTAAAAGCTTTTCACTGATAGTTTTTAATGATAAACATTGAAATTGCCCAGAGCGATTCAAAGTTCTAAATTGAAAAGCTGGCTTGAAACTTTGTTAAAAATTTTGAATTATTTTCGGTTAAGGATGTGAAAATTAAAATGGAATATTTCAAAGCATGGGAATTCAAATAAACGTATTTTCGCACTGAGTTTTTGCTTAGTATCAAATTTTGTGATCCTATGTGTGATCTATTTGCATTAATTTCAGTCAGTCGAAAGCTTACTCAATTTGCATTGAATACGTAATCTTCATGGCATAGAAACTAAGTAAGCTTAAAATTTTTATTTTAAATCAAGCAGCGAAAAGCACAGCAAGCAAAGTTGCGCATTACTTTGTTCTTAAATGTGAAATAGAGTCACAATTAGTGTGTTTTTTATGTGTAGATAAAATTGTCGTGATTGTATCAAATTTGAATACTATTTGGTCGCTCTGATGAAGTTAGGTGAAAAGTTTGAAAAAAGCTTTAAGCTCGGACATTGTTGTTGAGCAGAGACAATTGCCGGACATAATCAAATATCAATTCGGTACTGTTTTTATCGCAACAAGATTAACCTAAAAGAGCTTTAACGAAATTAGATATCCAATTTATCTACTCGAAGTTCCAGATTTTCTAAACCATTATTAATTTTTTTGTTTTTTTTTTCATTTAACATAAATTGCTGTTGCATCTGGCGTCAGAACATTTTGGCTTATTTCTCCGTTTGTTCAAAAAAATCTTAACAAGTAATTATTATTGTGATCTACATAATTCACTTACTCGGAGAAAAGTTTCGGCGAATGCTATGTGAAACGGTAAAAATATGGTTGATTTCGTTTATTTCTAGAAAGTTTGATTTGACAACAAGTGAAATAGGCAATCATCGATTGAATGTATTTCGAGCATAAATGCAATGTAGAGACATTCTTTCACTGAAATCAATAAATGCTCCATAATTCACTGAATGAATAAAACATAGCGACAACGTTACGAGCTTTTTTCTTGTTCAAATGTAGATTCGATCGCATTGGTCAACATTACACTTAGCATGGCATTTTGAGAGAAGATTTTTCTATATAATTGCTCTTTGTTCTTTGATCGCAGAATACTGCTGATGGATATAGCAAAACTCAGTTCATATATTGATTTTGTGCCCGCACGAGATCGAATAAACAGCAAAGTACACAAATTTTAAGATTTGTTGTATGCAACCATATGTAAATGCTAAGAAACCTAAGACGCAGTTAATAAAAAACTGATTAGAGAATTTTTTAAACCAAAATGTAAAACATGAACTGATACTGATAGTAAATAGAACATGAGCAGATGCATAAATCAAATTTATATGAGTTTCAGTGCACTTAAATCTATTTGCTTTTCAATATTTATTCAAAATCTTTTTCCTACAAATAATTAAAATTTCCTCAAATGTGTTATTTCGTTTATAAAATATTTGTTTTTCATATAAAGTTAATAGCCTACAAACTATTTTCTTCCTATATTTGCATAACCAAAATAAAGTTTTCATTGAGAGACAAGACATTGATTCATCTGTTTGGAATTTTTGTTTTTACATTAATATTTACTTCACGTTTAACTTTTTCGTTGGCTTCGTTTGTGTAACTTTCTTTGCTATTTATATATTCAGTCATTTTTGCAAATGAAGAGAAGCATAAGTCAAACACTAATTGGCATACAAACTGTAAAAGTCTGTACAACTCTCTCGTACAGCGGCAATCAAAAATTATCGTTTAAAAGTGAGATGCACTCGAAAAAGTTTTTACTATTATATAGAAAAACCATTGAAGTTAAAATAATTTGTAAACTAAATAAAAACAAATTTGTGTACAAACCAAAAAATGAAGACGCTGCTTATCTTCCAAATGAGAGGCAATTTGAACATTTTTATAGTTTATTCAAAGAATGCTTAAAGATATTGTAATGAAAGCAAAAGATTTAAAGTCATTTAGAAAAATTTGTTCTATAATTAACTAGAAAATTGCAGACAATTAGCAAAAGTTTTTTTTAAGATGGAATTTATTGAAAAACTTTGCCTTTTTGAATAACAAGAATAAATTAATTTCAATGAGAACAATCAAACTTTTCTATTAACATGGGATCAAATCTAATACTGTTTGCATCACTTTGTGTAAAAAGCTATTTCTACTTCTGTTAAGTGAAACTGTTCGGTTTAAAAACTTTTTCGATTCGAACTATTTCGATTCCGAAAAAAGGAAATGTTTGTATTTCTTTTAATTATTTCTTAATCAATATTAAATTTTTTGTTTATAAAAACTAAAATCAAGAGGAAAAACTTTAATCGAGTAGATTCAGTGATATAATAACCCGCAAATAAAATTAACCCTTTGTAAGAATATCTTTGCTTTATTCGTTTACTTTAAATAAATAAAAATTTAATTAATTAAGTGTAAAGTACTACCGTGATAAGAAGAAAGTACATTTTACTTTTTAAAGCATACTTTACTGCATTGCATAAACGTCATAACTGCCTTTAGTGTAAATATACAATTTGATATCAATTATGACTTTGACGCAACAGTGAAGTATGCTTTCAAAAGTAAAATGAATTTTTTCTGATCACGATAGTACACTATCTTAATTTAAAAATAAAGCGAAAACAATGAAGGCTAAACAACTTAACCTTGATAAAAACAAAAAATTACAAATAGATTCGGAAATGATGACATTTCTACATCGATTTTTTATTAAGAAAAAGTGGTGCATCAATGTTCAATCATCTTTGAATTGCAAGTTGAACATTGTTTAATTAAGATCATTATCATGTTTAGTGATAAAATTAAGGACGGATTTTGGATTTTCATATTTAGTTGCAACTTTCTTTTAAGTGAACGGAGTGTATATGCAAACATTTCTTAACTTTAGTTAAACATAATTTGAGTCGGAAATGAAAAAATTCAAGTTCAATATACTGATAAAGTAACTAACCTTTCTTTTATAAATCGATCTTTTACTATATAGTTTCGGAAAAAATGTTTGTCCCAGCGATAATTTATGGAGACGCAAACTAAGGGTGCGTTTCTCAATTCTCAAATTAAAATATAAAACTTTATTTTATAAATGAACAATATAAATAGCGATGCGTGTTAAAAATGCAAATAATTTCTAAACTTATCTTTGATGAAATCGAAAAAAACGATAAGATTTAATAAAAAGGGTTAATGAATGCTCAGAACTGTCGCTTAACAAACGATAACTCGTGAACTATTTTTACAAAACAAGTCACACTGAAATCACTTATTATTTGCACACGTTAATTCCATATTGGAAAGTGAGTTTTGAAAAAATATTTGTGAATTTTTTATAAACAAAATGAGCATTTCACTTTGCGTTGAAATTCAAATGTTTGCAATCGCTTTTAAATGTGATAAGTAGGGCTGGTCAACCTAAGTAGGTCTGATCACCTATTTTTAAGTTAACATTGTAGTCGTGTTCTACATTGAATAAAGAGTAAAATGTACCAAAATTTTGTGATTCTGAAGATGTAGATATCACCTAAAATCACCTATTTAGGGTACTAATCACCTAAAAGCACCTAAATCAAACAAGTTCACCTATTTTTAATATTTCAAAAGCTAATAAAATTATCAATTTAGTA
>NCKU01002120.1:0-20053 GCA_003675995.1 Dinothrombium tinctorium
ATAAATTATCAAGATTCTTATCTAAATTGTTTTACAGTTTGTTTATATGAATTTTTTTATTTTTATATCGTACAGTTTGAATCTAATGCAATTGTAAGAAAATTTGAGCTCCTTAAAGAGTTGGAAAATTTAATTATTAAACTAATTGTAATTCTAAACTCGCAGACGATTCTCTTTTGTTGTTTTTGTTTCATTTCTATTTATACAAGGGTTTCTACTTTGAAGTCTATCTTACCAAGAAATTTATTTTGAAAGAGCTAGAAAAGCGATGAAACTTTTGAACACACTTTTGTCGATAGAATATCGATCGATTTTTATGTGTTGCTTCAATTCAGTTAAAGTTTAAAAAGAAAAAACAGATGAACTCCAAAAAATTATTGCAAAAAGTTTTAAAGTGTGTTTGTTCCGAAAATCTTGTTCCTGGTACTCATAAATTTTGTTGATAAGATTAATAAGAGCGAAGTACAGTTCGTATTTGCGGTAATTGGCTTATGTTACAATTCTCGTGCTGAAATAAATTGTCAGCGAAACTTAAGCTCATCGTGAAAGCTTAATAAACCTACAGCTAATTGCTATTCGTATAGTATGTCAATCAATCTGATTTCAAAGTTGAGAGCTCCCTTGATAAGCATAAAATAAAAATTAACTTTAATTCAATTTGAAAATTCAATTTTTTTTAAAGCAATGAAAGAACTACTGAGCAGTGAGAAGATGTCGATTGACATCTCATTGAAAATGACTGAAGTAAAAATTGCCTCATCCAAAACTAAGGTAAGTACTACATTCAATAAACTCATCGTATTTTTTTAACGAAAAAAAACACAAATTAATTTGATTCGAATCAAATTAGACTGAAAGCAGAAAAAAAGCTCAAAATTTGGCGATGATTAAAGAAGCGTTCGCACGACAACGAAAGCAAATGGTCGATAGACATGAAAATAGAGTTTCGAGAGTGAATGAAAAATTGTGCACTTTGCGACGACTAGAAGATGATTACAGGTACATTTCGATGATATACGCGAATTTGTTCGAATTGCACAAGCTTCTTATACGGTTATTAAAGGAGAAAATACGATTGGAGAAAAATTTTGCGGTATGTGTGTATTTGATTCTCTTTTATTATTAAAAACTTCATCACGTTTTAACTCAAATTGATTTTCTGGCTAAAAATTGACTCGTTTTAAAATGATTAAAATTCATGAATTTATGAATCTATTAAATCATTGCGATGTGAAAACAGATTCATATTTAAAAGCGAGATAATTAAAATATAATCTCTACAGGTTTAGGAAAAAAATGAATCTTCACTGTTTTGAATGTTAATTCATTAATCATTTTGCTTTGAAAAATAGCATTGAATCGAGAGAGAGAGAGAGAGAGAGAGAAATGTTTTTATACTGTTCTTTGAAAAAAATTGAAGCTAGAAAATATTTTTACAACACACCCGTATGCGATGTAACCATAGAAATGCATGGATTCATCCTTTTTTCCTGATAAGTTGATTGCAGTCAAACATCAATTACAGAAAAGTCAATGGAATGTGTATTTCATGTTTTCTTTTGTTTAAACTTTGACAATTCATTGCCCTACTCATAGCGAATGCTGTATTTACTAAATACTAAAGAATATTAATTTCACGAATCGCAATCGTAGCGTAAATTTTATTTTCATTGAAAATGATTTTTCGCTTTGAAGAATCACGATAAACCATAAAACAAATAATCGAGTAGAATATCAAAACAAATGTTTTTTATAATTCAATTAAATAAAAAATTGCATGAAATACAAAGCACGCTTATTTGCAATTCAAATGTTCACTTACTCTTTATTCAATAAATGAGAATTTTGTAGAAAATACAAAATGTATGAGTGTCAACGCTTATTGTTCTAGGCAGTATTTGCAAAGTTTCGCTCGCAAACTTAATTTTCAGAGAAATTTCGGTCGAAAGTGGAAAAGAAAGTTTCAATCGAAATTTTAATAAAGTAGAAAAGTGTTCGAATTTTTTTCGTAGCCACGGAAAAAAGCGAAAAAATGCAAATCACATTGAAAAAAGTTTAAGAAAGTATTGAGGCTTAAATGTAGGCGAGAAGGCAATATTAATGATCAGTTCAGTTAGAGTCAGACTCTGAACAGTTCTCTCGCTCTCTCTTTTCTCTCTGCTCTTTCGTATAGAGACTGTTAGCTTATAATGTGAGCGGAAAGCGCTTCGCTGATATCGTATGGTGTGTATTGGCTTATGTTCCATAGACTTTTCAGCCTCGTCCAAATGCACCCTCTCGATGAACGAACGAACGACGAACGCTGATGTCTTATCGCTCGCTTTCTCAATGAGTAATTTGTAATTTTTGTCAATTTTAAAAGCGTGTTATTAGTGTTTACTGTTTGCGAACATTGTTTTATGCTTTTTCGAGACAAAATCCGAGAGCAAAAGATAAATGTTGTGCGCTGTTAATCATCATCATCAACATCGTCATATCATCCACTTGATAGGTAATGATCGCAGTCAACCAGTATTTACACAAATCGTTTCAATTAACCTGTAGTTAGGGTTTGTTAGTTTTTTAAAATAACGAATCAATAGAGTGTTTCGTCCAGGGTACAATAGATGATATTCTGCGTGATTTATTGATCGTTTCGCGTATTACTCATTGTGTAAAAAAACGGGAAAATCAGAAACCATTTTCTTTTTCTTCGCTCAACAATTAAATGATTGTCATCTTATTTTAGCTCCGCTTTAATTGTCCACGTTTTTAAATTACACGAATCGTCTTTTCTCTTTGCGAATTAGGTAATTGAAAATTTGAAATGTACAACGATCACTGAGCGTCGTGCGTTCGTGAAAGCGAGCTCATCGAATTCGCGATTACCACTCATTTCGAACTACAGTCGTAAGTTGACTTCTCGTCTTACTAAATCAAGAGCCATGCAAACGACCGAAAAGAATGTCGATGCATTGAAAAAGGTAGGAAACGATTCTCTCGTTCTCGTTCAATTGAACATTTCTATCTGATTGCTTGCGTTTGAAATTAAAATTACAACCGTTTTACACATTCCTTGAACGCATTTTTCTTAACCAAATTCAATTTGCCGAAATATATTAATGAGTGAAAACTGTGTTTGAAATGCAGAATATGTATGAAATCGATTTAAAGCGGAAGGAGTTCGAACGTGAAAAGAATGAGGCAATAAAAGAATTGAAACGAAGACAAGAAAATTTAAAGAACATCTACAAGTCGAACGAGAAGAAGTTAGAACTGGAACATATCTCGAATCTAGAGTCGAAAATTAGAGAGTTAGACAAGAAATGCGAGCTTCAGAATGTGCTCTACGAGGAATTGCAACTGGAGATGGCTTCTTTGAAAAGGATAGAGCAGCGAAAGCAACAGTGGAAAGGGCAGCGATCGTTTTCCACCGAGGTTTGCTCTCTTCGAAGCAAACATTTCTCGTTTACGAGAACAATTTTTGCTTAGGTCAGCAAAGAAAGCGGTATATCGAGTCCCCCTGACACGGTGTCCTCAGTTAGCGACACTTTGTTCACAACAAATCGAGAAAAGAGACCGTCGCTGAATAAATCTTCGGATATAAGTTCGAATAAATTCAATGAACTTATTGAATCAAAGAATAAGCCGATAGCTGCGAGCACAACATCGATGACGAAAACGACAAACTCTGGTTACGATTCGGGCAACAGTAGCAGTGAGAAGCGGAAAGGAATCGATCAAATATTAGCTCGCCTCGAACAAGATAATAAAACATTAGCAGAATTGGAGAAATCGCGACAAACAATAGGTATGCGACTGGTCAGTTTGCAACGCAAGTCAAACCATGTTAATCTCGTTAATTGATCAGGTTCGCCGATATCGTCGATTAACTTAGAACGAATGGTTGAACAACGACTTCGTGCCACGGACACAAGTGACTTATTTCTCAAGGATTTAATACCCGCGACTTCTAGTCTCGAAAACGACATGAATGCAGTGAATTTAAGTGAGTATCTTTTCACAGAGCATATAATGCTTGCAAAAATACAATAAATCGCATGAGACACTTTGTCGAAATCTTTTTCTATTCGGTTATCTCCCTTTTTAAAGAATCGTCATTTTCTTCGCCGGCAATCAACGAATTGCTTGCCGGAGATGCGTATATTAAAAACACATTCCTGTCGACAACTACTACTTCCAACCTAACTTCGACCAGTAACCAAACTGTGTTATCGAAAGCTCTACTTTCACAAACTAAAAATCAAACAAATTATCGCTTTAACAATCCGCACAGTAAAACTTCCTTTTTCTGTAAGTTTCTCTCACTATACTCTATACTTCTCTTTATTATTAATTCATAGACTTCTAGAACAGTTCACATTAGATTTGAGCGTATTTAGCTTTTTGCTAGTTTTATTTCTTTGCGTGGATCAATTAGTTTTTGCTTTTGTTCCTTTCATAATTTCGATGAAAGCTCTTATCTTTCATTGCGCTTGTAGCTCCGTCTTTAACGCTTAAAGATTTGGATAAATTAATGGCGAAATTAGAGCAGGACAACAGAGTTTTGGCTGAATTGGATAGAAAGGTGAAAAGAGTGGCCTCGTCGAGTAACACGAATACACAATCGTTCGCCTTTCTCTCATCTTCACTGCCATCACTGTCCGCTACTCACTTTGGTCGTAGTTCTTCACAACTTAATTCACAAGGTTTGGTGCTTGTTCCGCAATGTTTATTTTTTTCAGTGTTATATGTTACTTTACAGGGTTTGGAAATAATCTGCCTGCAGGATTGACTCCATCATTCAACAATACAAACTTGCCACTTCTTCATCAACAGCATCGAACGGATGAATTAAGGATTGCTGAAGATGTGGTCGATAGCATCGAAATACCGAATCGCGGTCGATGTAAAGTTTTTATTGCTCGTTACAGTTACGATCCATTCAAACAATCGCCAAATGAGAATCCTGAACAAGAGTTGCATCTTAATGCGGGAGATTTCATTCTCATTTTTGGAGATATGGACGAAGATGGTTTCTTTCTTGGCGAGCTGCTTGATGGTCGCAGAGGACTCGTACCATCGAACTTTGTTGAAAAGCTTACCGGTGAAGATTTATTCGAATTTCAAGCTTCAGTACTGTACGGGAATCGTGATGGCGATGAATCGAATGCAAGCTACCCTCCAGAGTTTTACGATGCAATACTTAATGACGCGATGGGCCACACTAACTTTCAACATTTGCTAGCTCCTGGTTTGTCCTAATAAAACATTTTCAGACTTATAACTTTCGATTTATAGAGGATTTTCATCGAATGAACGACTATGTCGATTTGGCAGAGTCCACCGAATTTGATGAAGAAGATCTTTCTGATGTTGAAAGAGCTCAAGCTGTGGCTGCAAGGGATCCAGGTTCTAAATTTTCTCTCTAAATTTTTTTCTTCAATCTAAATTTGTTATATTATCACTTGTACAGTTTTGCCGCCGAAACGACTAATTCTCGAAAGACAATTGCACAAGAGTATTTTAATTGGTTGGCTGCACCCAGATTGCCCGAAAGGAATGATCGATTCGTATCAAATTTATGTAGATGGGGTGTTGAAATCTACAATTCCTGCCGGTGAACGAACCAAAGCTTTAGTGGAAGGTGTCGATTCCTCAATGGTACCACTTTTTATATACATTTATCGCTTTTACATTATTGAGATTTCTGTAGCCTCATCGAATTAGTGTAAGAGCCGTGACACCTCAAGGTAGAATGTCGAGAGATGCTGCGTGTACAATAGTTATAGGAAAAAGTAAGAAGAAATGAAGGGTAATCAAAATTTGAGCTTTTCACTTTTCAGATGTTCCATTTGCACCTTGTTGTGTGAAAGCAACGAATATCACTTCAGAATCCGCTTTAATTAGTTGGTTGCCTTGTAATAGTAATTTTTATCACGTGGTTGCTGTAAATTCTGTGGAAGTGCGAACAGTCGGACCTGGCGTTTATAAACATCTCATAACGGGTTTAGCTGCAAATACTCTTTATCGTGTTTCGGTTCGTGCCAAACCTGGAAAGTTATTGTGCTCTGATGAAAAGAATCCTAAGAAGTTAGAAATGCTCACCACTTTTGTCGACTTCCGAACTTTACCGAAAAGTGAATTGAATTTATCACTTTGAATTGCACAGTAATAACTTTTACGTACAATGGCAGGTCTTCCTGAACCACCAGTTGATGTTCAAGTCGAAGCCGGTCCCCAAGAGGGAACTCTGCTCGTCACGTGGTTGCCTGTAACTTTGGACCAGTTCGGAACTTCCAATGGTTGCCCTGTAACTGGATACGCTGTTTTTGCTGCTCATAAGAAATTAGCAGAGATCGACAGTCCAACTGGTAATTCTAATAATTTAGAACAGGTTTAACTGAAAAAAAATCAAACTTTACCTCTAAGGTGATCATGCTTTGTTGGATGTGTCACAAGTCGAGAGTTTTCATAAGAAGTCAGTAACTGTACGCACAAAGTCCGGTGAAAATTTATCAGCCGATTCAATGCCTTGTCAAATACCGGACGATCTCCTGAAATTCACCACTCATAGAAAGGTGAGAGTTTTAACTGTAACTTAATTTGTAAAATTAAAATTTACGAATGTCTTTCATTCTATTTTATTTAACTCTTCAGTTCCACAATACGAATATTCGGGCGCGACAACAACAACAGCAGCAGCAAATGGTACGTCAGGCAATACAACATCCGCAGCAGCAGCAGCATCCGCATCAGCAGCAACAACAACTGCAACAACAGCGACTGAGTACAACGAATCGAAATATCCAAAATCGACCACACGGTGCATACCAGGGGCATCATGAAGAGAATGTGACTGATATGACACAGAGAATGAACATTCCAGCCATAGGTATTTTATTGAATTAGCTAAATTAGTTTACAAAAATAATCGCTTGAAACAGAAATTACGAAAGAAACCCCGAGTGAAAGCATTAATCCTTTAGAAAGTTACTCGGAAGAAGAATATGAAACGATGATGAAAAACCGTGGAGGTCGTTACGGTCCATCCCCAGTGCCGCCTCATAGGAACCGACAGCTGAGCGAGTACGAGAGGGCAAATCTCGGCCACACTGATCAACATCGAATGCGAGCTAATCAGAAGGGTGTGCGATGGTTTGTTGCATTGTACGATTACGATCCTTTGACGATGTCCCCAAATCCTGATGCTGCGGATGAGGAGTTACCATTCAGAGAAGGAGACATGATCAAGGTAAAAATTATTTTATTTCTTGTTCAAATAATTTTGTGCCTCAGATTCACGGAGATAAAGATGCAGACGGGTTTTATAAGGGTGAATTGAATGGTAGATTTGGTTTTGTGCCTTGCAATATGGTGTCAGAAGTGCAATACGACCCTGAAAGGGGTATGATACAACAGGGTGGACAAGATCCATGGGGGCATCTGCCTGTGAAGAAAATGATTGCGCTGTATGACTACGACCCGCAGGAGTTGTCACCGAATCCTGATGCAGAGGTAACGAGAATTAATTTTGAGAAACTTTAAGAAAGAGTTTTGCAGATGGAATTGGCGTTTAATGTTGGAGATATAATCTATATTTACGGAGATATGGACGAGGACGGATTTTACATGGGAGAGATAAACGGCGTTCGTGGTCTGGTGCCATCCAACTTCTTAACAGAAGTAACATCCAACGAAAGCAGTACTCGACATGTGAGTCGCAACAAAGGTGGGGGAGCGGAGCACTGACAGTGTACTCTGTGTTGGCATGAATCAAAGTGCTGTCGTTGAACACGAAGAGAGTCCCGTGAAGCATGTCAGTGTCTAACTGATGTTAACTTTTTCTACTTTAATGGCTTTCATGTCACTTAACCAGAAACCTGTCCTCAAACGGCACAATTTACCGGTAAACACTAAACAGCGCACTAACGATGTTCACCGAAACCGTAATTTCACCGAAATTTCACCTGTGATCGTTTACATTGCTCTGCTCTCCCTTTCTTTTTCATCCACAGCCTTGGTTTGTCCTTTTATGTTGGCCCTATCTGTTAAACACAATTTAATTTTGACTTAATACTTAACGCATTCTTTAAATCCAGGGGATCAAGCAAACGCCCAGAGGCCGCGGCGACCCTCGAATGCAGCAGTCACAGCCTCCGGGTTCGGTAATAGCTCAAAGCTCAGGTCCACAGCAACACCTATACACCCACCCCCAGTCCCAAACCAGTCAGCAGCAAATGTCCATGGGCAGGGGCATGGGTATGAGGCCCCAAGGACCGATGGCACCTCAACAATACCATCCGCAACAAAGCGGAATGCCTGGTAATAAACAACGACCAAACACATTAGACCTCGGTGGGTCTTCACCTCGATTTAGCAACCAAGTTAATCACACAGGTAATCAACAACCTCAACAGCAATCAACATTGAATCCATTCTCGAGTTTATTTGCGAGCGGAAAAAAGATTCTCGAAGAAGCAACTACACCACGCGCTACTGCACCGCAGACAAGTGCACAACCTGGGGGAGGATTCGGTTTCGGAATGAGCCAGAACACTCAAGGAATGAATGCTCAAATGGGAAGAATGGGTCAACAACAGCAACAACCGCAAATGCAGCAACCAATGCAATATCAACAACATCAACAATTCCAGCAGCAGCATCAGCAACAACCGTATCAACAGCAGCAACAATATCAACAACAGTACCAACAAGGAGCAGCAGGAACATTAACGGGAGCATTAGGCGCCATGAAGAATATATTCAAACTCTAAGCTGTAATGCAATGAACACTTCTGTGGTGCCTTATGGACTGTTAGGCAACTGTGAGAACAAATATACTGTTTTCGAATTACGCGACACTTCACTTTACTTCCAACGATTGAAATTTCACCATTTATTTTTGGTTTGCGTTCTGATTACTGATAATGACTAAACAAATGTTGTCATTTTGCTTCCACTTTATTTCGTCTTTCTTTCGATCAAAACGAATAAAAGATTGCAGACGATATAACAGCGTTATACTACTGTGCGAATTCATTTCCAGATTTTTCTTCCAGAGTTTCCTTAAGTCTGAATCAGACTATTAAAACAGTAAACAATTACATGATTTTAGATTGTAATCGAACACTTTTTTAAAATCAGAGAAACATAATTACATTGTGTTTTGAAATTCGTCACACTTTCACAAAACTGAGAAACGAATTCAATCAGCGGCAAAAATTAGTATATGGTCAAACTTGACAAATCTGACTATATAATGGTGTAAACAGTTTTTCTGAAACAACGTTTAGGAAGCACTGCAGCCGAACGCTTACCCGTATCCGCACTGATGACAAGTATGCAAATGACAAAAGAGATTGTCATCGCATTTTGCTTTTTATTTTTCTCTTTTTTTCTAGTAAAAAACTAGATAAAGTCATTTTTCTTTTTTTGCTCCTTTTATCATTGACTCAAAAATGAGATTAGGTCACAAAATATCTGCCGATTGCTCGCTGATGGTTCTTAATGCAAGTACACGTTTCGGCTCTGGAGATGATTCGCCAGATGACGATGAATTATATCCATTAAATAGTATAATTTCGTTTAACAACTTATTTGGAATCATGAAATTAGTGGAATCAGTCCAATAAAGCAATATGTTGACAAACCACTTTTCGAGCAAATGAAATGGAGGCCTTTCATGATAAATTATTGAACACGAGGGCAAAATTAATCGCATGATTTCTTACCTTTTGTCGGCGTCTATCTCTGTGCAAAGAAAAGCAATTCTCCAGAAGTGTTCGGGACAAGTCGAACAAAATTTTTCTTTGAATACAACCTTATTCAAACCGAAATCAGAATTGCGCGGGAGATAATCAGGATCTGCTTGAACTCGACCAATTATCTGTGATAATTAATCATTTGAGACTTGTGAAAATAATTCTATCACTTACTTCACATAAAATAATTCCAAATGAAAAGACGTCAACTTTTTCGTCATATTTCTTGCCTTTCATCATCTCAGGTGCCATCCAATACGGATTTCCGACAACAGTATAACGTTTTTTCCTATCTTTTCGTTTGCCATTACTGATAGGCCTATTCGATGAGATGATTCTGGCGAGGCCAAAATCTGCGACTACTACAGTACCATTGTCTCTGACAAGGCAGTTTTGTGAATTCAAATCGCGGTGTATAATGTTCATCGAATGTAAATAAGACATTCCCGAAGAAATATCTTTGGCGAAATTTATTCTTTGTTCCCACGGTAAACACCGTTGCATATTTTGTATCAATTCCTTCAAAGTTCCACCACTAATATATTCAGTAATCAAATGTAACTTTTTGTCTTTATACAAAACACCAATAAACTTAAGTACATTCTCGTGATGAAGAGAACGAAGCACCGCTCCTTCTTTCAAAAAGTTCATTTGGGCTTCTTCATCAAAACGATACAATTCTTTCAAAACCATGCATTCGCCAGTTTCTTTGTGCGTGGCTAAATAAACCTCTCCGAAAAAACCCTTTCCCAACAATTGTCCCTGGACTAGATCTGAAGGTCTGAATATACGATGATTTCGGAACTTTTCGACACGGAATGATTTAGTTCGGCACAAACCATAATCACCGTTTCTTTCTTTGTGAACATTATAATCAAATTCGTAATTAGGAATTGTAATTAAATCATTTGATGAATCTGTAACGGATTCTTCGCAGCTCGATGATTGAGAATATGAATAAGATGAAGAGAGTAACCTTGGCAATGATGAGGAACGTTCGCGTTTTGTAGGTTGCTTGGCTGTTGTACGGGAAGATCTCACGGACTCATTGCTGATCCTACGCGCTGCTCGTCCGACTTCTTGCTGACCTTCTGTTAATAAGTCGGTTTCTGGAATACTTAAACTTTTGGAATTGCAAAGTGGAATTTTTTCCGGTTCTTTATCGAACGGGAATGGACCTTGTCTCGCGATATTGCTGGGATCATGTTCTATGGTCAAATGTAGAACTTTATTTGTAACACAGATTAAATCTTCGATATCCGATAGTGATTGTGTGTTCACTGGTGTTCCATTCACTTCTAAAATTTTATCACCAACACGCAACGACATAAAATCAGGATTCAGATCTAATTCTGAGATGTGTAACTCTTTTTTCGAATCTTCGTCGGCAGACTTATTGTCACAAATAATTTTGGGCTTGTCGACGGCTAATTTTATTCCACGCTTTTTTTCAGGCGGAATCTCAATCAATTGAATTGAGTGAAGCTTATTGCTTAAAGGATTTCTTCTAAATGATGAATGAAGTTGTTTTTTGTGACATGAACCACAAAACAATTTACTTCTTTCAAGTAACACGTACGCTTCGCCGTCGCCAATAACATTGAAGCATTTATAACAACGAAAGCATTCAGAATGAAATTTATGATCGCCAGCCATCATTACAAGACCAGTAATTATGTTGCCACACGTCTGGCAGCAGTCGCCGAATTTTGTCCAATAGTCATTTTTGCAGTATAATTTACCATTTTTCTCGAAATACCATTCGTATAGAATACAGCCACAAACCGAGCATCTGTTTTTAAAGGAATGGAATAAAACGTGATAAGTAACAAAGCAACGCGAGAAAGCAGAGATCAGTGAATTTTTCTAAAACTGCGATTTAACGGCGAAAAAAGTGATACGTAATTCATTAGTAATGCAAAAATGTGCTGTATTCGCATAGTACTCGATTTTTAAATGAGAACTTTGCTTTTTCTCGCAAACAACAAACATGAGCTTTTCCCGTTGAAATGGCATTAAAAACGATGACACGTTTGACACGCGTTACTTATGGACGCGAGTGCGGAATGAACCGAATGCGAACAGCGGACAGTGACGGCGACGAGGAAAACGGACGAACAGCAGCAGCAGCAGCAGCAGCAGCAGCATTCGAATTGAACGGTGGTTAACGAGAAAAGCGAAATAAGAGTAAATACCTAAAGCAGAGTTTATGAAATGTGAAGTCAATGGTTTCGATGAAATCGTCTTCGTCCCGGTTTACGCTCTGAAGACAAAAGGCGCACACCGTCGTGCTTTCTGCAAAATGATCGATAAGCGAACGATGAGTGATTAAAGCAAGAGAGAAGAGTGGCGACAAGATACGAACGCTTTTCACTGGTGTCCATTTTTTCGAAAAGAGCCGAAAAGCGAAGAAGAATTCACGTTCAAACGAGTGTCGAATTTGTATTCATTTTTTCGGACGCATTTTATGTCAATTATTGTTGTCGTTTTCGCGTTCGACGCACGCGCAGTGCGCAGCGACGCCCACTTTCCGACCAAACGGCATCGATTCACTGGAAACCGGAAATCGGACTTTTCTCGCCTCGCACTCAATAACCGAAATGTTGCGACTTATGCGCTATGGTTTCTGTGCGCTCTCACCTTTGCACTTTATATCACAAAATTATTGCACAAAATTACACTCGCTAGGCAGGAGACTCAACAGCAAACTGCGTTAGCTCTACTCGCAGACCGTCGACACAGTTGATAAACTGTTCGCAAAATTTAATTGAAATTTGCACGCTTTGCAAAAAATTGGGCACCTGTTAAGAGTTTACCACACTCGTCGATTTATTTGCTTTCGCCTTGACACACATCAATGAATGCATCGACAGTTTTATCTTCAATTTGATCACCTGTTCTCGTCGTTTTATTTGCACCTTCATTTACAGCGAACGATTTTAAAAAAAATCAGAGTAAATTTACTATTGCCGGCTATTGCACTAATTTTTTTTCCTCTTTCGCTCGATTTTAATCACAAGAAAGCAATTTCCTTTTCATTGAAATAATTTTCTCGTTTGCATTTGAAATGAAATCAAACTGAAGAAAAAAGCAAGATAAACGATGAGATTAGTTATTTTGCTTAAGAGCAACAAACAAAGCAAACACTCATTTGAATAGAAGCAGCGAACAGCGCTATCAAAATTAGAGAAGAAAAACTCACTTCCGAGCCGTGGTTTGATATGAAGACGAAGTAGTTTGCGATAAACAGCACCAAAACAAAAGAATAAACAAAACAAGGAAACGAAATGGCGAGCGAAAGTAAAACGATTGAAGAAGTTAAGAAAGAAAAGTTTCACTTTTACGGAAACCGACAGTAATGCAATATTTGTGATACAAAAATGTTTTCGAAGTTAGTTTTAGATTTCGCACTTTTCTATTTCAACTTAAATACGTGTTTATTTGTGTTACAAAAAGTTTTACTTATTCGAATAAAGTTTAACTTTATTGAGAGAGCAGAGAGAGAGTAATTATAAGACGTGAAACTCAAGCAAATGAGTGTAAATTAGCGTATTGTAAATAATCATTTAAGCTCGTTTTAAACAACAATTAAAACTAAAATTAATTTTTTTTTTTCTGAATATGCTTGTTTCAATTGTGATTCAAATGAAGAAATAATTCGGTTAGGAGACTGAAACCGACCCAGTTTTTAGGTTCGGTGAATAATCGGTTTACACAATGAACAGTAGTAATACATAGCCAGCAATATTTACTGTTTTTTTTCACGTTTGTTTCTTGACCTAAAACATGATCCTTCATCAAAATTGTACTTACATTACTATCTATTAAAAAGCAGACTCCCGACAGTATTTTTAAAGTCATTGCTTCGTCGATTAACGAACCAAATTAAAAAAGACACACCAGGCACATTTTTAATTTAGTCTGAATTTTAAATTAAATTTAAAATGCTTTTTATTCTTGATAAATTTCAGTTTTATTTACTCTTTTAAGAGTGGTGCACCGAAATTTAATGCTTCGATCGATATTTTTATTCATCAAATATCACATTTCACTGAGTTTTCAGCTTATTTCTAAATAAACATTTCAAATTATTGACTCTTTTCACGATCATTCACTGAAATTTGACACATTTTAACTCAAAAAATTTGCTTTTTTTACACGCTTTCCATATTCAAATTTAACCATTGAATCGTTCAAATTAAATCGAACTTTTGGTGTAACATTTGACGTTCGTTGAAATTCAGCTTAAAAACGAAATAAATTTGCTTTTTTGATTTTTATTATTTATTGAATATCATTTTCGTTGTTTGACTTCAAATCAAGTCGAGACGTTGTGATAGTGAATAATTTCGAAAGCATTTACTCTGAACAAAATAAAGTCGCACAAAAAGAAACTAATTTTGCTCATAATAGCAATTTACCTATTTTTAAAAATAAATTTTAAATTAAAATGGGAAATTATACTCATTTAAAAAATAGCACCTTGCTCTTTACTGGACACATGCTTATCTGATAAAATTCCAGACTCATATCAATATGGGTTATGATTCTAAATGTTAGTTCTCTAGCGATTAAAATAAGTCACTTTTTGAGCATTTAAAATTTAATGCACTGTAAATTTTATACAATTCGTGAAAAAGTTTGCTCTCTGCTTTTAATACTATTATTAAAATAAGAAATGCTTAGGATGACAAGCTAGGTTTACTTTGATTTATTATTTTCTTTGCACAAATTTGAATTATCAAAAGAAGAGATCTCTTTTCAAAGATATAAAACATGGATTCATTCATTCTCGAGCTAACATGCTTATTTTGAATTTTATTATCTTTTGTCATAATGCTTTATGACCGTAAAAAGAATTTGAAAAATAAAATGATGACGGCATGAGTTTGGTCATGAAAGCCAGCAAAGTTAATTTTGAATTTTATGATTATAAACAATAAGAATAATAAAAATTCTAAAAATTTTGATAAAAACAATGCATTTTAAAAAAGCAAGAAAAAATCATTGTAATGACGGTTTTGATAGAATTTTGTTGAATAATTGATATTTTAGAAGTAAGCTGCGTTAAAGATACTTTTAGATCCTTTATATTGGGTGTATTTTAAGCCAAAACTTTGGTCACTAATGTCTCAGCTATTTTGATATAAAAAAGGGTGCAAATATAAAAGGTCTTGTGTAACATTATGTATAGTAAAATTTAAAAGTCGAAAAATTGAAAATTAAGATTTGAATTACATGTATTCTTACAATAATCGTATACATCAATTGTATGCATATTTCATTAAGGCTTTTCAAACAGCGAAATGTGTTTATAAAATAAATACGTTCAATTATTATTTTGTAAATTGTTTTATAACAATAAAACGTTTAATCTATATACGAACAATTCGAATCATATCTAATTTTCAAAATAATAAATTCATTCAAAATTTTTATGTTTTTCTTTACTTCGTATCAAATCTCTTATTTTATATTTTACAAAAAAAGTTCATAAAAGTTCATTGCCTGAAAAAAATGTAAAAATTCTTTTATAACTGTAATAAATAATACGATAATCGATTTAAAATATTTTAGTGTGAAGAAACTATAATCATACCAGTTGTTACAGAAGATATAGAGGAATTTCTATTAATCTTTCTCGCGTGAAACAAAGAGCAATTTAAAATTAAAAAATCTGAAAGTTATTTATAAGGACTTTATTGCATTAGAGAATTGAATATTAAGTGATTTATATAAATTTGTGATTGATTCAGATAATTTGGATTCTTAATTTACATGAATTTTGATCTTGTTATGTTTACGTTTACACTTTAGCAAGAAAAAGTTGAATTTTTCAGAACAATGCTCCATTGTAAAACCTTAATCTTAACCTTGTAATCTTAATTCATTAATGTAAATTATTCGATGATTAAAATCGAGTCTACAATTTCATTCGAATCACACTTTAATTTTATTCTTTCATTGAGTGTAATTCATATTCATTACACTTATCATAACTGATATAATGTAGAATAGTTCACATTCAATATAGTTGAGCTTTCTGTTGTGTTTTTCTACTCGCTTATATTTTAAAACGTGTTTATGTTGTTTGCTCTTTACAAAAGACAAAAATCGTAAACATATTTGAGAAAATTTTCTTTTTATCATAGGTAAAATATTCCCTTATATATACAGAAGGCAGAATGTTTTGCAAATACTTTCATTATAAAGCGGTTTTGTATGGATAAGATAGCAAAACATTCTCTCATTGACTGTATATTTAAGATAATTTCATTTAGATTTCTAACACTTCAGCCTTTTGACTGATCATTAAGCTTTTCAATTTAAGAATCTAATTAATTATAGCAGTTTACTTAGATGGCTGCATACACTAGCTTTTAACTGAATATAACTAGTATTGATTCAATTTGAAAAACAAGATTTTTTCGAATATTTACATTAAATTGTTTTCGTTCAAAAAAACAGCTACATGCCAATTTTGTTTCTCATGTCACTCATATGTTTTTTTGAAAAATTATTTTTTTATTACAGCTATTTATTTATTAAATCAAAGAAAATTTCAACCACAAACATTGAATTATATTCATTAATAGGTTGAGGCATTAATA
Organism: Dinothrombium tinctorium; assembly: GCA_003675995.1. Taxonomy (NCBI): domain Eukaryota; kingdom Metazoa; phylum Arthropoda; class Arachnida; order Trombidiformes; family Trombidiidae; genus Dinothrombium; species Dinothrombium tinctorium. The sequence goes on from NCKU01002120.1 coordinate 16,355, forward strand.
AGTACATGAGAAGTTTCTAAATCGATTGAATTAATTATATTTTATCCTTTGTATCTAGTGACTAAAGTATTTTTACGTATCCATTCCAAAAACGATGAAACTTTAGTATATACAGAATTATGAGAAGTACCACATATGCTTCTTCCGTATGAGACAATTCCGACTACAATTGAGCGACCGCCTTTTCTTAACCATAACGGACCGCCGGAATCGCCTTGACACGAATCCCTACCTATGCTTGCTGCACAAAATTCAGTTAGTTTCAGCCCACTACCTACCATTTCCTCCCACTCTTTGTTGCATTTATCAAAGTCATATGGTTCAACAACAGTTTCTAAAAGATCTTTAGAAGTTGTATCGTTCTCTGTTACACCCCAACCAGCAACGGTTAGTCTGCCTGGAATTTTCTCGTCTTCAGAAGGCAAACAAATCGCTCTTATATTTTTAGATTTAAAATTCAAAGGTCTCAACAGTTTTACGATAGCAATATCGTTGTGATCATTTTCATAATCATATTCTGGGTGAATAATCACTTCTTTGATAGGAAGCATAAATCTGTCCTGCATTGCTTTATTAGTACCAACGCCGACGAGCACTATTTTCTTCTCTTTTCTTCCATCTTCGCTATCATCATCAATGAAGCAATGAGCTGCTGTCAAAATGTGATTTCTTGAAATAATCGCTCCGCCACAAGTGAATGAGTCTTCGGCTGTTTTAATACGTATTTGGGCCATCCATGGATAGCGAGCTTTCTCAACCAGTTTACCCCCGATTATTCTCGAGTGTATATTTTCTTGGCCACATCCTTGTAAAGAAATATAATTTTACAACTTTGTTTGAGTGTTTGACTCATTTTAGCACTTACTATATCTTGCAGCATTTGTTAAATAAAAGACAAGAGCAAATATGACAAATATTTTTGGTATCATTGTATCAACATTCATTAAATATTGTAAGAGTCTATGCAATAATAGCGATTCTTTGAGTATGTATTTTAGCGTAAAACAATCTGCTTTTATAATTCTTAGTAAAAGCGCAGCAAGATGTGTTTGACGCAAGTTAGATAAAAGTTTCTAGTCAAAATAATTGACATAAAACATTTTCCAATGAATTTATGACGTTTTTTACTTTAGAAATTAAAGTGGAAAAATTATATTAAATGTATAAAAAATACATTTCAAGTTCTAGCAAAATTTTTAAAAGTTTTAAGGTTCTAGAACTTTCAAATTTCAAAAATTTTGTTGTTTTCTTAAGTCAGCTTGATCTTATAAACTGTGTAGAAATAGATTTTCAAACATCGGGGTATGTTTTCAATAAAAAAAAGTGCCCAAATCTTAATTTTTTACAAGTGCGTTATTGTCAATATTTTTAAGCTTCTTTGTCAATATTTTTTCCCAATACTGTTGAATATTTATTTTCAACATGTCTAATATATAAATTTAAAATTTGAAAAAAATCATAAAAGATCAGTTCTATAAATAGCTTTCAAAGTTGGGTACTTTTATAGCAGACATACTGTATACGTTGGCTATGTTACACAATTTCAAATCTGATACATTTTCTAATTAAATTTTTGTTGAAAATTTTAGACCATCTTTAGAAATCTGAAAATTTCTAAATTATCTTATATTGATTAATTTAATTATTCTTTATTAGAATCCACAAAAGCAAAAAAAGTAGTCGTAACAACCATAGCTTATTGCTTGAAATATATCACTAATTCAGTGTTTTAATAAATGTTTATTAAAATTTTAATTAAATTAATTTCTTATTTAGCATTACGAGGCATATATTAAATAGTTTTCTCCTTTTTAAAGATGATGTAAAAAATTTCTTTTCACAATTCGTTTAGCAAATTGAATTAGTAGCTGAAGTAATGACGCACAAAAGAGACGATTGACGTAAAAGTCAACCAAATGAAAATAAAAAATCTGCTTTGTAAAATTTTTGATGTACTAAAATAAAACGTTCAAATTTTATTTCAAAAAAATTCAGTTTAAAAAACTTTTTTATTCAAACGTGTCTATGCTAGGTACGTTTCAAATAAAAAAGTTGAGTTGAATTTCTGGAAATAATTGAGTAAAATTTTTAGAGTTTCATGATAATGACTATTAAAACAAAATTCATATTCTTAAACTTACTTAACTTATTCAAAAAGAATTAAATGAAAAATATTTTTGAAAAGAGGCTAAGAAATAAAAATTTTCTAATAATTTATAACTCCTTACTTTTTTAAATAAAGTTTTTAAAGTTATCAAAGCTCGAGTTCAATTCAAGATAATATAGAAAATTAATTTAAGTGAAGCTTTCCTGTTTAAGTTATTTTAACTAACAATGTGAAAATATGGAAAGTTGTTGTGTTGAAATTTTAAAAGTTTAGGAATAGTTCGTTTACTTTAAGACACTTATTTTCAATCCCAAAAATCTGAGGATAAAAAATTAGGTAATCACTTAGGTCTTATTTAATCAGTAAGAAAAAGAGATAATTTGGTTGGTCGATATCTATCTAAAGTCTGTGAAAATGCTGCATGTAAAGATATTAAATTAATATTAATTTCTTACTTTTGAGTTCATTTTTGCGGTAATGCTTATCTTTTTTGTTTGATGAAATTTATATTTACATGAATTTTTCAACTTCTCTATAAGACCTAAATAGAAACATCTCACAAGATCTTATTTCATTGTCAGATATCATAAGTTCAACATGAACCATGGTTATTACGAAGGTATTCTCACCAAAGAAAGTAATTGATCATATAAGTGAAAAGAGATCATGTAAACCGAATTCATACATCGTTTACTAACGTAAGAGAGTGGAAAAAATTGAGTCTAGTAGTTAAATAAGAAGAAATTAACGTAATATTTGTTTGCCTGCTAAAATGAAAAAATTACCAGAAATTTAACATTAACCTAAAACACTAAAAAATAAAGAAAATCAAATGTTTTTTAAACAGAAAAAAACAGGGTTAACGCTATTTTAAGAGCATTGCGCAAGTAACGCCGCGCAGCGAAAAAATTCGAAACGCAGAATCCAAAAACCAGACGCTTTCCGTTCGGCTGAACCGAGAGACGGTTGGCTTTTTCATTCACCGATTTTTTGGTGAATTTTGGCCGTTTTTTGGCGGTTTTGGCGCAGATTTGTTATTTTTGAGGCAAATTCAGACCATGTGGTCTGCGAAAAATTAAAAAGTAAGGTTTTATCGGTAAAAACTTTTTCGCCAATTCAGCCAATTGCAATCGTTTTTTAATTTTAAAAATAATTATGTGCTAAATATTATTTTATTCTCTACAATTATTAAAGTTCTAAACCCGTAAGGTTTGAGTTGGTGTTTGAAGCGAAGAATTCGCTTTAAAAACGAATGGATTGTGCCACGTATAAGCGAATCGCAGTTGGCTGTATATTTACACCAACAAAGAAGATTAGAGGGTACTGGTTTTGACCGAGATCATATGAGATAATCGAAACACTTGCGATTTTATGAAATAGACAGAAGTTCTTGTGTCTATTATAAACCAGAAATGCCATTAAGAGATGCCACCGATTTATACATGTATACATGCGTCTTCTATATACAGAGTGTCTCCTATAAAACCGTACGATTTTAAACTTAATTATTTCGACAAAAAAGTGTAAACAACATGAAATTTCACAAAAACATTCTTCAGATATTCCCACGATTGGTGTAAACAAAAATTTTG
>NCKU01002121.1:0-20629 GCA_003675995.1 Dinothrombium tinctorium
GAGAGAGAGAGAGAGAGAGAAAGAAGCGAGAAAAGTTAAGTGATGGCCGGGTAGGCAAACCATATGCATGCTATCATCTAAAATTAATCGCTTTTTCTTTGCTTATCTAACAAACTAAGCTAAAGTCTAAAAAGCGTTTGAAAATTTTAATTTTTCTACTTTTTATTGAATTCAGCTAAGAAGCGAAATTAATAAAGGATAAAGCGAGAAATATTTTTTTCGAAAATATTCTATGTAAAATAGCTAAGGAAACTTTGTGTTTTTTTTCTACAAATTGATTGCGCTGTACGCTCGATGGAATGATTAAGAAAAGTTGAGAATTCAACTGATAAACTCGTGTGTGTGTGTATTAAGAGATAGTTTACGGCTGAAATTTTTATTATTTTTTTTAGCGATGTGATGAAATTGTGTTTTATCTGTCTCTAAAAAGGTAGCCTTTTGTTTGTGATCACACAAAATGATCTCTAAAAAAGTGATCGTGTGGATTATAACGATAGAAGTGAAAGAGAAGAGAGAGAGAAAAAGAAATTTTTGCGGCAAAGTGTTCAAATTGCTTTTGCACTCGAATGAAACCGTAAACTCGGCTGAAAGAAGGAAAGAAACTAGAATCGGAAATTTGAAGGAAGAGCACTATTTCGAGAAAGACTATTCACAGAGGAAGAATGAAAGCGAAGAATAAGAAGAGCTAGAAGAAGTAGAACAAGAAGTAGAAGAAGATTGACGAAGAAGAAGAAGAAGAAAATTTTTCGCTCTGTCAATGTGTTTTAACTAATTTGATCGAAAATTTTTTTCTTCTGAATTCTAAATTGCATAGGGTATGTGTAATGGGTCTGTCGTCTTCGGCGAGCGCTGCGCTGCTCAGCGTGAGACAGACAATGTTTTAAAGTTTTTTTTGTTTGCGTAACTCGTTGATTTCAGCGTGATTTTATGTTTTTTCTTTTCTCGTGTTTAAAATGACTGCGATTCAAAAAAGTATATAAAAAACTTTTTTCACAATTAAAAAACAAACTTTGCCTAAAAAAGCTAATTTCTCCGTTTTAGCGTTTTTTTATTTGTTAGCGATTAGCTACTTTAGCACTTTAATCTGTCGAATTACATGCAGAAAAAACAAAGAACGATGCTCTCAGCGCGCTCGTAAATCATCGGGCACGTCCGAAATGTGTTTTCAGCTCGTTGCGATAATCGTTTAAAGTTAAAGCCTCTCACTCAATTTTTTTCGAACCAAGCGGATTGCAAATACGATAATCGTTGCAGTTTTTTTTCTCTAAATTATTTTTTACATTATCATGTCGGTGTGTTGCTTTCGTGTAGAAGTTCTTAATATTTTATTTATTAAGTTTTTCTCTCGATATTTTTTTTTTCTCTTTTTGGAAGAAGCAAAATGATTAATTCTCGAGAATATTAATGTTTGGTCAAAGTTTTAGAAACTTCGACGCAGAGACATAGAGAGGAGAGAGAGAGATGAGAAAGAAAAAAAGTAAAGAAGCGAATGAAGAGAAGTGAATGCGGAATAAATGCGAATGTAAAACGCGGGAAACGAAAAAAAAGATTTTTGCGCTTTGAGCTATTGTAAAGATCGTTTCCTTACGCGTATTTATGTGATTTTTTTTCGGCCGAGAAAGAAAGATAAAATTGAAAAGATTTTAAAAATTTTCTCTTAGTTTTTCTTTTTGCAATCGTAAATTTCATTTTCGTTTTCTCTTGACCCTTTGCAATTGCAACTTATACATTTTATTGATTCAAGCGATTTTCCAAACGCCAGCTTCGTTCGCTCGAATCGATTGAATTGCGATTGTTTTTGTGTTTCGTTTTTTCGAAATGAAGAAAGAAAATGAAAAAAACGGAGAAGAAAGTAAAGAAAAGAGTGGAGTGAATTGATTTGATTAGAGATCAAAAATTGAATTTGAATTTTTCTACGCTTTCCGTTTTTTTTGTCTGTCGTCTCGCAAGAGTTTGTCGTGAGCGTCTATTAACTTTTATAAGATGATGAGGATAATGGCGGTGACAAAATGGGCATTTTACTGACAAATGTACTCGCGTAATCCGCCTGCGATGAAGACGAAGAAGGAGTGTTGGAATTGGAATTGGAAGAAGAGTTGCGCTTATTGCTAGTGTTGTTGTTGTTGTTATTGCTGCTACTGCAATTATTGCTTAATTGACTATCGTTGCTCGATGAGGACGAAGAGTAGTCGCTGCCCGAGTAAGAGAAATGCGAACCGTTCTCGAGCGAATGATGCACGTGCGAGGAGGATGACGACGAGCCAGTTGAGGAAGGACTTGGTGGCAACGAGTTGCAAGGCATCTCTTTGAAACACGACGATTCGTAGTGCTTGTTTAAATATGACTTCAGTGCGAACGATTTCTGACATCGTTGACATTTGTAATTCTTTTGCGACGAATGCGTTTGCATGTGCGCTCGTAAATTCGACCGGTCCGCGAACGCCTTGCCGCAGTGCGCACAACCAAACGGCTTCTCGCCCGTGTGCGACCGCATGTGTCCTTGCAGCAGCCACGGGCGAGAGAAGCACTTATTGCACACGTTGCATTTGTGACTTAAATCGTGCGTTAAAACGTGCATCGCTAACGCCGGCATGCTTACGTACACTTTGCCGCAGGTCGGACACTTTTTCGCTAACTGCGAGTCCGGGCTTCGGTGCGTTTGCTTATGCCGCGACAAGTTCGACGAAGTTGCGTAATGCTTTCCGCATTCGCTGCACGTGTACCGCTGTCGTTCGCGTTCTTCGACCGCGTGTTCTAAGCTTCGTTTCCGCGAACGGCCGTCGCTGACGAAAAACGTGTCGTACGTGTACGAAATGGTCGCCGTTTTTCCACCGTTAGCGATGCAGTTCTTCTCGTCGGCTTCTAGAAAAGAGTCGAGCGAAGTTAATTAGTTGCGAGCGGCAAAGTGAGGAAGAATCTTAGTGGATGCAAACGATTTCATTCATTGTTTTCGCTGATTGATCGCAATCGCAAATGTTTTGTTCGCTGCTTATCCAATTCTCATTTATCAATCGCGCGATGTAACGCATCAAGCGACTCGCTTGTGCGCTGATTAATGAGAAATCGCTTTCGCTCACTCAATACTACATACCGTAATTAAAGCCAAGAATATGAATTCATCAAATCGTGTCATTCGCAGCGCTTTCTATGCAAAACGCGCTCACTTCTAACGCTCGATAAACAGATTTGCGAAGCTTTCGCGGGATTTAAAAAGGGCGAATAGCAAGAAGAGGAGGCGAACAAAAAGTGGAGCGTCAATTAGGCGAAAACAAAAGAAGGGAGGGAGCGAGCGGAAAGAGCGAGAGGGATTGCGGTCCGAGGAACAAGTGGTGTTGGGTGCACCTACTTTCGGTGATCACTGAAGATGCTGCTGTACTTGTGCTTCTCTCCTCCGCGTTCACTTCATTATTACACAATTGGCTCGCTTTCGCTGTGATCGAGTTCTGCTCGACTTCTAAACTCGTCGAAATCGTTGCAGTTGTTGCATTCTCATTCGTTGTTGCGTTACTCGCGGTCGTTACGGCCGATTTGGTCGTTGCGGCGATCGCCGACGCGATGGTGGCTGCCGGCGAAAATGAACTCGAAAATTTTTGTTGTTGTTGCTGCTGCTGGCACTTTTCAGTAAACTTTTCACGCACATCGTCACCGTCGCAAGTCTCGAATTTCCTCTTCCGCAAGTCCAACTCTTTCTCTTCGCGATGCTTGTTGTAATTCGCTTGTTGCGAGCAGTGAATCAATTGCTGAGTATTGATTTCGGCTTTTATTTCCAAATTCTCGCGATTTTGCTCTGGAAAATTTTTTGAGTGAAGAAGCAGAAAACAATTAATGTAATGAAAAATGGAGCCATTTGTTGAATGTTTTCGAACGCGAGCGCAGCAGAAATTAAGAGCAGCGAAAAAATTGTTGCACTTTATTGCGATCATAATAATAACAATAAACAGTGAAAATAACAGCGAACAGAAGTGCTCCATTCGCATCTTAAAATGGCCTGTTTCCGCATCGAGAAAAAAAGTGAAAACAATGTTTGCGTATATTTGTGTGCTGTGTGCGTATGTGTTGTTAGCAAAGATTAGCGATGATCAAAGCGGTGTCTCGCTTCTCGTCTGCTTAATTTCAGCGCGAAATAAACATTGAGAAGAAAGAGCTGGAGCGAGAAGAAAAAGTCGACTGACACTTTTCGAGTGTTTAAATACATGTAAAAATGATGCGAAATCAGCACTCGCTACATGCGAAAACAGCAGCATCATTGCCGCTTGATACGCTCGCTGTTCATTGTAGCGTTTGCGTTAATCACTGCGTTTGAAAAGTGCGGTCGTCGCCAATATAAACGCTTTTCTTCTTCACTCCACTCCGCTTCTCTTCACACCACCGAAAGCGCAAAGTACACGAAGCGCTGATTCTCGCTTATTTAGCGAGTGAAAAAATTTGCGCGCAGATTTGCATCATTTGCCGCGTTTCTCGCTTTCATCTCTTCACCAACTTCTAACTTAGCCTCCTGCTTACGTTTCCTTAAATGAAAAGCTCATTTCACAGCTTAACTGAATTATGCGAATGATTATTTTCACTATATTACTTAAAAAAGAATTTCACGCTGATAATCAAAAGTGTATTTCGTAAATAATGATGATAAAAGCAACCTCAAAATGCTTTATTCAAAGCAGAGCATAAAACGAGCGAAAGTAAATTACATCTTCAAAGTAGAGAGAGAGATGCGAGCGAACAAATTGTAGTGATTAGAGATAATTTAAGAGTAGCGTATCATTAAAGCACATCGTTTCTTTTCTTCTCTTGCTCGCTCGCTCGCTTTGAACAAATGATCGTGAAAAGTTGTACAAATGCACCATAATTCCACTGAGTCGGAATCAACAGATACGCACTATGTATGCGACAATTTTTTTCTTCTCTTCTCTTCTTCTCCTCGCTTCCTTTATCTCAAAACACATACAATGGTCATTTCAAATCTATGTTACGCTTACATATTAAACTAAATCTGCCGATCGATTGATGTGTTTTTCAGCTTTTTTTCTCTCTTTCTCTTTCTCGTCACACTGTTAAACAACGAAAAGCAATGCTGTCAATACACAATAATATCATCGCTTTTTGCCTCGTTTTTCGCTATTTTTTCTTCTTCTTTATGTTTATCTCTGTCGTTATGTCGCACAAACGATGTTTTCTATCGCAATTTTTTTTCGCTAAAAGCACTTCAAAAGATAATATTGTAATTTCAGCTTTTTAAATCGATAACAAACGCTTTCTTAACAACACTGATTTAATTTTGAGTAAAATCTTTACACACACACACAGAGAGAAAAAACATTTGCTTATAGAAGCGAGAATGATACGATAAACGTTACTTTTCTAGTTTTATTATCTTAACAAACCAAATAAAATTTTGATAACATTTGGTTTTTTTTTGTCTATCATGAAAAATTAAATCGCAATAATAAAAATTTGAATTATGCAAACACAGTTTTATTCGCAAATGTTTCGCTTTCTTTGCTCAGTAAATTATTTAATTTCTTCATCATCATTTAAATTAAATGACAGCGAAAATGCAACAAGCTGTCATTTGATTTACGAATAGAATTGAACTACACATTATTTAATGTTTCTTTAAAGATAAGTACTTTAAAAAATAAACTTTTTCAAAAAAATTTGATGATTGTCACTATAAATTTAAGTTTTTTTTTTATTTTTGCCGACGCATTCAATTCTAATTTAGCGAGTTTCACATTCCTCCCGAAAGCGCTCTTCGCCGCAGCACGCCAATGTTTAGTTTCACTTTTGCAAATTTGTTTTTATTTTTTTATTTAATTAAATTTAAAAGGAGATCAAAATTAAACGTTAAAATGAAAGTAAAATTTAATTCAAAATAACAAATACTCGGCGCATTTTTTTAATGAGTCGAGTAATCGGAAATAAAAGCGGTTGAAATGATCCTTAAAATCCGCTGCTTTATGATTTTTGCTCAAGCAGCGAATAATAATTAGCGAAGCGAAGAAAAAGCTGATTTCTGCTTTTCAACGCGATATGAATTGGAATTGTGAAATGAAAAGTCATTTAAATTTACTAATTTAATTTAGAAAAAAATGAACAAACAAGTACGAATTTAAAAAAAGCGAATTCGCCTAATCATAATTTTTCAAATGCTTCGAAAATGAATACAAACAAAGAATTTTTGTAATTAAAGTACGAATTTTAGAAGAAAAAAACATTTAGTGATTCGTGAGCTTGATTAAAAATTAATATAAATGCTTGTGATGCATTCAAAACCAGCTGCCTTTTTAAAATCGAGTAAATCATTCTCGAATTTATGAATGCGCATTTCGTTTCGGAGCGTAATTTTCAGTTTTTCTTTTTCTCTTTCTTTATTTACTTTTATGTAATAAAAAAGAAAGCGGGAAACATAATTAGCTGATGATTTTTTTTTGTTAAATGAGCATCAGTCAATTTTTTTGCGCTCAGCGTTTTCTTTCGCTTGCAAAAGCGCTCGAGTTTAAATGACATCCTATGTAAGTTTATGAATGAAAACGTGTTGCATTTCGAGGAAAAGCGAATTGAGCGTAAAAGTGAAGTGTTTAAAGGCAGCAGCAGCAGCAGCAGCAGCAAAAAGTGAAGAATTGAATGATAAAAGCCGAAAGTTGTGAATGACAAACATTTGATAGTTTTGTGCGATATGTGAAAAAAGCGAATGGAGAGAAAGCGTAAAACTTTTGATGTGATTGTTGAAAATGTGCTTTATTTGCGTTTGTTTAAACGTGAAAATGTAATCAGCTTTACTTTTATTTCCCATCAAAAAATAAAGAAACCAATTTCTTATTTTTTACTTCCTCTTCGTCTTTTTCTCTCTCTCTCGCTTTAAATATATTTCGCTTAAGTTTTTTTTCATAACAAGAGCTCGAGTTTATTTTCATTCACTCACTCACTTTTTCTCTCTATTTTCTGCTGCTTTTTATCTTTTTATAAGGTAAAAATGTACAAAAGAAAAGAGAGAGAAAAGTAAAAACGGATATCATCTATTGGTAAACTCTGTAAATTCTTTAAAAAAAAAGATTGACTTCAATTTTGAAGCGACAATCAAAATGATAGTTAAACGTAAAAAAGGCGGATAAAAATAGCGAAAAATTGAACCAAAAAGCGTTGTATATGAGAAAGAGAGAGAAAATCTTTCGATTTTTTGTTGTTGTATTAAACCGCAAAAGCTACGAGAAAAAAACGCAAAATTCACACAGGGTGATTGTGAATTTTGTGCACGTCATCTAGAATGCAACGGTAAATTCGCATCACTTCGTCTTTCTCTTTTCCTTTTTTGCTGCTCTACACACACACACACGCATTTTATTTAAATTGATGTTGTTTAAGGCTTTTTTATTATTATTATTTGTATGACCATTCCGACCATTGAACTCGAGCAAAATAAAACAAAAGAAAAAAAAGAGAAAATTTACTCGGTGAACTTTATTATTATTATGGATGCAGGCGAGCAGAAAGCGAAAGCAACTCTCGATTTTTATAAACATTTTAAATGCGGTTGAAACACAAAAAACAACGACGAGCATCGCGATAAATTATGAATACGTGGCTCGGGAGAGTTGTGACTCGTGCTTTCATTTGTTAAAATTTGTTCGGACACACACAAAAAAGCGAGCGAACGAGCGAGAGAGAGAAAGTAAAATCAAGCGACTGTTAACAGCTACACAATGTGTGTGCGCGCGTATACAAAATGAATGCGAACATTGTTTCCACCTTTTGCGTGTACGATATTGTTTATGTACATTGTTTATGTATAGTATAGCGTCGTTACTTAAACACCGAAATTCCCAAAAGAAGCGCCGCGAAAAGAGCGTTTAAAGAGTCTGTCGTTACTGCTAAATTAGTAATTATAACCTGAACGCATCGAGTGCTCTAATAGGAAGAACAGCGCATTGTTCGTAAAAGAAGCGAAATAAAACATTTTACACAATCTGTACACGTTCAACGACAATGTGCTAAAAGTACTAACGTACCGAGAAAAATAAGTTTTTCGAGAGAAAAGCGTAAGTTTTTAAAACATTTCAAGCAATTAAATCAAAAATTCAACGCGGTCACTGCGGATTTTCGATAGTTAAAAAAGATTATAAGAGAGTCTGGCCTATTTTTAAAAACTTTTCCACTTTTCAAAAGTGAATTTCAAGCCTCGTAAAGTTTTATTTAATGTCGAAATAAACAAATAAAATGTTTCGAAAACAAAAAAACAAGAGCGAGAAAAATAACGATGACCAGTAACGTACAAAAAAAAGAGGGTCAAACGTAATTTGAGTAACGCTGATTTCTTTTCACCGCACGACCAGTCGATGGACGCAAATCACGCCATCATCAGCAACAGCAGCAGCGGCAGTGTAGTAATGTATTTAATATTTGTGTGTGCATCTCTCCGACAAAGAGATAGAATACAAAGCGAAAAGTGTATAGAGAAAAAAATGAGCGAAGCAGCAAAAAGCGCACATTAAACTTCAATCGCGCATTCATTTGTGATTGCGATTAAAATGTTCCAAACATTAATTTTCGCGATTACATTCGCGAATATCTGCGCGATTTTAACGGCACACCAAAAAAATAAACGCGGAAAAAATGCTCTCGTAGCGTAATACGTGATTGCGGACGACTTTTTTCTCCACCCTACGGTTTACAGTTTTTGCCTAAATTGTCAAAACGAACGGTGCCACACACACACACACACACACACACACATATTTCGCCTATTACCTGTTCGTTAGAAGTTTCGCTATAAAGAGCAACGCAATCGATGCAATGTTTGCGTTTTGTATTTTGCTTGTTTGCTCGTGTGTTTGTTTGTTTCGATTGAAGATGCATCGAGCGATTAAAACAGAGTAAAATTATCCCTTTTCCGGCGAACATCGCCGTAGAGAATGCATACATCGGATGAGATGATTTAATTCTGCTTCATTGTCATTTTGTGTAGCAGCAATAACAAGAGCAAGAACAGCGGCAGCGGCAACAAAAAAGTTTCGTGTAATATATTAAATAAAAAAGCAACAATCAATGTGTACACACACATAGAGAGAGAGAGTAAGAACATGAAGCGATGAGCGAGTAAATAAAATCAACACATTGAATGCAAGTGAAAGAGAGCGAGTAAAGTGAAAGCGAACGTTCCGAATGGCTGAGCCAATCTTTAGCGTTCAATGTGTGAGAAGTGAAACAAATTGATCTGAAGAAAAAAAATCGGAGCAAAGTTTACGCGCGATGCCTTCTGCTCGATGCAAATGCGGCGCATCTAGCACGTCAACAGCGTGCCGCTGCTGCCATTTAATCTTCTCGCGTTTGTTTTACAATTCAATCTCTTCTCAAGTCTTTGAGCGAAGCAATCTTTTTCGCTCGCCTCTTCCTATCTATCACCATCACTCACTCGCACACTTCTCTCTTTCTCTCTCTCTTTCGCTCCAGCTCTCGCTCTCTTTTGTCGCTTCGCTCACGTTTCACAAAACTATATTATGAACTGCGAGCGAAAGTAAAATAAAACTGAACGAAAAGAGGAGCGAACGCAACGAGCAGAAGAATTTAGTATGTGAGGATGAGAGGAGAAGAGAAGAGCGAGAGCTCAGCAAAGTTTAAATTGCTTGCCTTTGAACGTGATGTGCTCAACAATTTTCATAATTGCCTAAAAACAGAGCCTCCAAAATTCAATATTCAACAATCTCTCTGGCAGAAAAACTCGCATCAATTTCTTATTGCTCACAGTTTGCCAAAAATTTTCTATTTCCCTCGTAGGTAAACAATTCAAATTAACTCGATGTTACCTATCTCCACATATTTTCCTCACTTTTATTTCACAAAAGTTTTAAAAACTCTAAAACCACACGTAAGTTTCGCTCGTCTAAGTTGTGTTTTTCTTTTTTGTGTTAAAAAAAGCTTAGTTCGCAATAACACTTTACGAGAAAAACCGTGTGATAAAAAAATAATTTCAGCGCACTTCACTAGGCTAAATAAGCGAAAATTTTGTGCTGATTTAAGAAAAAGCAACAAAAACTTTTTTCTCCTCGTGCAAAGCCATATTCTTTGAGTGCCCACTTCAAATCACCGTTTGAAAACTGCGAATGTTTTTATTATTATTTTTAGTAGACATTTCTGTACGTTTTTTCACTGTATAACGTGTAGAAAAAAAATTTTCTCTACATTTTTTTGTTTGTAAATATCGTAAATTATCATAAATCATCGCTAAAGGATGCTATTATTCGAGTCTTTCTTCAAAATGAGATCGAATGCAACATCATCAAATTGCGAATAAAACTGTTACTTTGCTGCTTTTTTTGTTTTGAATTATTCAAAAAATTGAAAACGAGAAAAAAAAGTTACACACTTCTCAATTTTATGAACTTAAAGTATAGTCATACACATATTACACACTTTTTTCTCTCTTTAGCTCGAAAGTGAAAATGATAAAAGAGAATATTGTGAAAAGGAAGCGCGCACATTAAACGTGGTATATAAAATATTTTTAGGGACGAAATTGAAAATGTTATTAAGATTTTATCTTTTGAAAACGAGACGCAATAAAGTGAACGTTAAAAAAATTGAAAATACAGTTACCAGAAAAGAGAGAGAGAAAGAGAGTGAGAGTAAAGTTTAACGCTTATTTCGCTGCACTTAATATTTGCGAAATTTAATTTAATTTTCACGAACATCAATTCAGATGTTTGATGAAGAGGCGAGCGATGCGCGTATGTATCGAATTATGAAAGGAGTGGTTTGAAAATGGCAAAAAGAAAAGTAAAAATCGCTTTGAATACATTTAATTTGAAGATTCCATCGAATTGTTTGAATTCATAGACACTCGCTCTCTCCCTCCGCTCCTTTGTGCTGTGTGTGCTGTCTGTGTTTGCTGCGCTCAACTCTCGTTTCTAGTATTATTTGTTGAATATTTTTCGCCCTCGAGCCGAGTGCGAGTGGAATATGTGATTCACGCGTTCCTCTTGAAATTAGTTATGAAATTCAGTGAATTCAATTAAATACAATTTTCATAAAACGCGAAAGAAGAAGAAGAGGAATTTAGCTCAATGCAAATGAAATGCTTGATTCGCTGTGAGAAAACGTCGATAATTTTTGCAACAGTTAAATTGCGGTAACGATCAATGATAGAAGCGAGAGAGAAAGAGGAAGGGAGAAAGAGTGAGTAGTGAGCAATCGAAGGGAGCAAGCGAGAGAGAGAGAGAGAGAATGAGATGGAAAGCAGTTCAAATGCACTATGCGTTCGTCAAGCTTCGTTTACTCGATTCCATCCACAAATAGTGGTAGCAAATTACAGGACACCCTGTCGATTTAAGGTCGAAAATAGCGTCGCAAACTAAATCTAACGCTGAATAACAGCGAGCTTCATGCGTCGAATAGCGCACAAAGCAAACACGCAGATTAAATTGACGTCAAAAATTGCATACAAACAATAGTTTCGAAGCTATTTTACTTTTCCGTGAACACCGCTATCAATTTGGATCAACAAAAAAATTTTTTTATTCTCTTATTAATGACTTTAATTTAAAAATTGCACATTTTTAATTTCGGCTAAACATGAAAACGCTAAATTTAATCGTTTCTCTCTTTTTATCGTGGAAAAAAGCGAACAAAAAAGATAAAAACTTCAAAAAACGCAAATTGCAAAATCGGTGCAATTTTTAAAAATTCACTTTGTCACGAAACTTATTTAATTAATTACTTTCATGATTACTTGATTAAATTTTTGCTTCATTTCTCATTTCTGATTTTCGGCTTTTAAATTGACACACACAAACAGCGAGATTAGGTTAGTTTTGATCCGCTTTTCTAGCGAAAAAAAGCTTTTGAAACATAATGAACACGCTATACAAAGAATATTTAATTCTTTTAACGATAAACATTCTCATGCGATGATCCAGAAAAAAAATTTCTATTGAAGCGATTTCTTATACGCATCAAAAATGCGTATTTACATTCAAAAAAGCTTAATGAGAGTAACTAGTTTAAACGATTACCTTGCGAGATTTTTTATTATTATTATTGCCTTACTCTCAGTAGAGTTTAACGTTTCAAAATAGATTAATTAGAATTTCTTCACTTTTTAGCTTAGATATTAGCGCATCAAAAAAAATTTTTGATGTATCGTTTGCATGTTTGAGCGAAAATTAGATGTGTGCGTAATGTATTGCGAATTAAAAATTTCTTCATCATGATTTTTCTTGTTAAAAAAGCACTTTAAAAGTTAATTTTTTTATGCAAAAATTTTTTATAACTCATTAATAATAATTTGCGTACACGAACTTAAAATAAAAATTATTCTCAAGTTGTACGAATAGCAATCGTCTCTTTAAGTTTATTAAAGAAAAAAAAATTGAAAAATTTTCTTTTCATAATTACCGTTTTCGCAGCAGTACGTTAGATGATTGTTATTGCCGAGAAAAATCGGATTCGGTGCGACTTCTGCCTCATTCGGACTCGACGGTTCGCCGTAATGCCATTTGCCAAAATGATCTGAATTTCCTTCTATTTCGAAATAAGAGAGTGAGAGAGAAAAAAGTGAGCGTTTTCAAAATATTATCTACAATATTTAGAAATGCCAAATTCAATTCACGTTTCTCTCAAATTATTTTCAACATTTTTTTTTATTTTACTCTTTATTCTTCGAAACAAGTGATTCAAAAATTTCGCTCAAATTCATTTTGTTTTCAAGAGCTTTTGTGCGCACACAAGTGTATGACTGATGTTTGACTGATGTTTATTCCTCTCTTCTCTCTCCCACATGTATTTCGATCTTTCGGGATCTAAATCCCTGCAGTCGAATAATGAGCAGCAACAGCAGCTGCGACGCAGTTTTTTTTTATTTCTCATTCACTTTTGTTTGAGATCATTTAATCAACGAAAAAAAACTTACTTCAAAATACTTTTCATATTTAATTTCTTTCAATTGAAAATTCATTTAAAACTTTTTTGATTTCTTGCTGAAAACAAGCGAAATGAAAATTAGTAAAATTAGCGATAAGCTAGCGTCGTAATATCTCATTGCGAGTACACTAGAGTCGCAATCGTAAAAAATTTTCGCGATAAATAAATGAAATTAATGTTTTACGCGGATAAGAAAAGTTGATAAACACATAAAACACAAAAGTTTACTCAGTGAATTGTTTCATAGTTCAATGGTTTTATGTATGAATTGATTAGATGTAGTTTTGTGCATAAAATAGCATCGATTGAATGAATCAAGTAAAACTGTGCGAGTGAATATTATGTGTGTGAGCGTGTGTGTGCGCGCGAGCGAACGATGAAAGCGCTTTTGCTTTAATGGCTCATTAATTTAAAAAATTTTTAAAAGCGAAAAATGTATTTAGTTGTTGTTGTTTGAAAAATTTTCACTGTTTTGCGCACGGAAACGGAAAGTGTAAAGCGCAAACCACTGAACTAAAGCGATTATCGAAAGAAAAACGCATAATAATGATGGTGAAATTTGCATTAGGCGTAATTAATTAAATCGCACATTTTTGCAATGAAAAGCGAGAGAGAGAAGCGAACGCGTTTTTCAAACTCGCCTATCAATCGATGCATGTGCTTGATTCCATTCTCTCGTCTTTTGATAGTAAAAGAGAATAAGAAAAAAAAAATTTGCTGAACACTGAGAGAAAGTGTGAGAAAAAGCTTCAATGTTTCTCATTTAAAGCATCAAAGAACCTAATTTCATAGTAGAATACTATATAGTGCGTCTATAGAATTTAGGACTCCTTTTAAACGAGACAAAAGTTAAATAACATTTACACCGCACACACACACGTCGCTTTGATGAAAAACTCAATTCAGTTTTCGAGGTTTGAAAATTAAAAAAAACGCAAAATGGTTTAGCTGAAGTGAAACGAGTAAGAGAAAAGCAATCAATAAGCGTTACTCAACGCTCTTTATTGAAGACCTGTTGTCACCGAGTTTCGAATTAAATTAATACTGAGAGAGAGAGGAGAGAGAAAGAGAGAAAAGAGCGATGAAAAGAAGCATTTGAAAAAACTGCCTTATATTGATATATAACTAAATAGAATATATCAAATCTCGTTACAATTCGAAGCCACTGAAAGGTAGTAAAAGTAAATCGAGCATTGTTTTTATGAACGATGAAACTTGACTATAAAAGTACGATTCAATTCTTTCTCTCTCTCTCTCGTCTCCGTCGAGAATCCACGCACAAAGAAATGTGACAACTTCTCTCGATCCGATCACAATTCAAAAAACTTATTCTTCTTATTCTCCTTTTTCCTTCTTCTTTCTCGTCTTTCTCTATCGAATCTGAGGTCGAAAGTTTTCCGCTTTTTTTTTGCATTCTCCTCATCAAACGTTCGAGATGCACGCACCAAACAAGTGTCACTGCATCATTCGCTTTCTTATTTTTACTAAAATTCAAATTCATTTTTAACTCTCCTAAATGATCGCTTCTCTTCTGTCGCTCGATTCATTTATTTATAAGCGTATACACAGCAGCAAACGATTTCGAGCGAGGTAAAGAACAATTGTGCCGAGAATTAAACAGAAAACCGATATTGAATATTAAAAGCCGAGCGTTTGTTTTCATTCGCTACTTTAAATTTTTAATGAATTTTAAAGTTGTGGCTTTTCAAAAGAGTAGCGAAAAACATTGAGAAACTCGATGTATTTTCGCTAAAGTATTGTTCACTCATATTTCAAAATATTTTTTTTAAAAACGAGAGAAACACAAATAAAGAAGAAAAAATGTTGTTGTCCATACTTTTGGCCAGAGAAGCTTTCTTCACGAGAAACGATCGCGGCATTCCTCCGAACTTGACAACAGGTGTCCAGATGCGTGTGTTATGCTTTCTTTCGCTTTGCCTGCGAAACGAATTGATGAAAAAAAGGGAAGAAAAGCAGAGATGAAATAAGAAATGAATTAATATCACTTTGAATGCGAAGTAATATTTACGAAATTAGCGGCGAAAAATAAATAAATAAACTCGTGCTTCGAAGCTTTCGCATTAATTTACGAGAAAAAGAAGAGCGTAAAATATTCAACGAAAAATGCAACGAAAAGAAATCAGCGAACGAGTGTTCAGTTAATTAAGCGAAGTAGAAAGCGATATTTAAAAGCGAATATGTTTAAACTGATTCATGACTGCGAGTGTGTTGCTATGAAAAAAGTCACTTTGAATTGTATTTGAATTAGCGTAAAAAATGTGAGGCAAAACTATTTGAATATGAAATGCGATGAAAATAATTTTTTTACTTCGCAAACTCGAGGCTATTGCAATTTTTTAATCGTCATATTCGAAAAAATAAGCAAAATCAACAAATTTTTATCGCTTTAAAAATAGAAGCGAATAACAGTTTGAGCTTTAAACTTACTTTCATACAGCGCTCACAAATGAGACGAGCAGCGAGTGATTTGATGAGGTGAACGCGAATTCATTTGCCGATGAAAGCGAGTGCGAGAGCGTGATGAGAACTTCTTCTCGTATTCGCGAAAAATTTGATGCAAACAAAAGTAAAAGCAACCAAATAAAGTGTTTCGAAACAAAGTGTTGTTGATAAAAAAAAGAGGAACACACGACACGGCTGGCGAGATGAGTGAGAGCGAGTGTGGTGAGTGTGAGGCCGAGAGCCAGAGACAAGCGAAAAGCGAGTGACGAAGAGAAAAAGAGAAGAGAGTCAATATGGAAAAGAATGTTGGGAATCGACGAGGTCCTGTTGAATCGTGGAGGAGCACATCGCGCTGCTGATAACGGCAACAACCTGATGATGCTGGGAATGGAAAAGAACTGAACGCTTGTTGGAATCGAGCGCAGCACACACTCACACACAATCTACACATACACATACGATACACGCACTCACACACACAGAGAGTACGAAACTTCTTCCCACCCTTCCCTCATTGAGTCGAGGAATTATTGATGAAAATTTTGCGCGATAAAACCCAAACATTCGCTGTTTGCCCTGAATTTCCGACTCGGTCGAAACGCGTGTATTGTGTGCGCTTTTCCCCGAGCATTTCGCGCTTGTAAAGCGCTCGCTTTTACTTTGAATGCGAAAAGCGAGGAGGAAAAAGCTGCCTAATTTCGATTTCGAGCAGAACGCTTGCGTTATATTTCGATTTTTTTCATATATATCTTTGTTTGAGAGAAGGCTTTTACACTTCACTGAAGACATCCGCGAGGCTCGAGCGATCCAAATGACGCGCTGCTCGTATCGCAAGCTATACGAGCGACAATAGCAGCAGCCGAAGCCTTGTGCGCTGCCTTCAGTGTGTGTGTGTTGGTGCACTTTTTAACTACACAACGCTGCGTCATTTCGACTTAATGTTTGGCACTGTGTGCGAAAATAACGCTCGTTTCCTCAAACGATCTCTTCTTCTTGCTCGCTGCCGCGCAAATCTACTCGCGGGCTATACATCATCTCTTTTAATTGAACCATTCTTTGCTAGCGTTCGCTTTAAAAAAAAGAAGCGAGAAACGAACGCAACAAAATACAAAACGCACAGCTTTTCGCATTAATTTCATTGTTTTGACGCCAGTCAAACTTTTGCAGCCCCTTAAAAGCTACTCTCCCGCTTTGCACTCACAGTTTAACGCTACGATCAAAAATCTTCTTCGTTTCGCTGCTCTTCGGACAGCTAAGAACGCAAAAAAAAAACTTTTTTCTCGCCTGCTTCAATTCATCGCTTCCTTTGTTTTGTATCGAAGCAACAAAGCAAAAAAATGTTTTTTTTCTTCTCTTTCTTTATATCCACAAATTGAAAACACTTTTCAACAAGTCGAGCGATACAAGTATTCGTAAGACATAAGAAGCGCATTTTAATTGCAAATATTACATCGCTTCCTTTGTCGATATAAACAATTCATAAGGGATTTTGTGTTCTGTTCAAATCAAATGCGTTTTTGGTTTGAGAAGAATGCATTCGCTGTGAACAAAAAAGCTTTGCAGTGATTTTTAGGGAAAATTTTCGTTGAAAAAATTAAATGCTTTTTCAATTAGATTACTAAACTTTTACGAAAATTAATTAAATGCTTTGAAAAATTTTAAAA
Organism: Dinothrombium tinctorium; assembly: GCA_003675995.1. NCBI lineage: Eukaryota > Metazoa > Arthropoda > Arachnida > Trombidiformes > Trombidiidae > Dinothrombium > Dinothrombium tinctorium. The sequence continues at coordinate 17,040 of NCKU01002121.1, forward strand.
CACTTTTAATGAATATTTATGATACAAAATGAATTTATGTGATTATTTTTCATTTCTTTTTTGAGCCCAAAAAAGTAAGAAAACGAACGAAATGCAGGGAGAAATTGAAGCGAAAATAAAATTAAAACTAAGCTTCGACGGTCGAAAATTCGCTACAAATGACGTGATCGGAAGCGAAAACAAAAGAGTTGGCATTTTGTGTTTTGTGTAACACACTTGTACAGAACTCGAACACGTAGTTGAGTAACGAAGCGATCGAAGCGAAATGGTCGTTTTCTGTTTTGCCTGTGTGCACGCTTTACTGCAGCGAGCAGCAGCATTGCTGCGCGCTCGCTTCGGTCGGTTACGCGGACTGCGTTTTCATTGTTTCACTCGATTAAAGACGCCAGTTTTTCGATTAATTCATTAAAGAAAACGCAATTAACGCGAGAACGGGAGAATGCCACCTGTTCGCTGCACAGCGCTTCGAGTTGTGTTGCAGCGTACGCACACAAGTGTGTGTGCGTGTGTGCATAGGTTTGGCGTGTTATGTGTTGCATTCACTTTTTAAACACATCTCCGTTTCCATGAAATATAAATGCTTCATTGACTTTCAAAAGTTAATTTAATCTTAAGGAAGCGAAGTGATCAAATCGTCGGAGTAAATTTCGCGAGAAATTACATTGCGATCGAAAAATGTTGTTCGCTCACTCGCTCTCTCTCTCTCTCTCTCTCTCTCTCCTCTCGCTCTCTTTTCCAATTTAGTTTAGCGCTTGGAGCGAAAAAAGAAGCGAACATTTTGCTTAAACTCTTTTTCTTTGCTTTGCTTTGCTTTCTTTTTGAATTAAAACTCTGCATTTATTACGATTTCATTTTTACTTCGCTTTACATTGTGTAATTTTGAGTAACTTGTAATCATTGGTGCTCTTTGTTGCCTTTTCACTTTATTCACTGTTCGACAATTTGCATCTTCTTTTGTTCATCTCCTCTTCTTCTTCCCGCTCTACTCTTTTCATTTCAGTTTCCATTTCAATTTCAATTTCAGATTTTTTTTCTCTATTTGCGATGAAACGAAGCAAAAGCAAAAAAGCAGATAAATGCGCGCATCATTCTCATCAGTCGCACAGTGATTAAGTAATCGTCACTATTTAGAAGCGAATTTAAGTGATGAATTAAAGCATTTTTGCTGCAGTGGATGCTGTAAATCTTTTTCTTCGCTCTTTTCATTCGATTCATTCGTTTAATCTTCGCCCATCTGCATTGTGCTCGATGTATGTGTGAAAAATTGCTGCATTAATAGATTAAGCGTCGGTAATTACGACACTGCTTTTGCGTCGCATCTCGCTCACTCTCTCTCGCTCTCTCACTCGGCGAATTGATGAGCGTGAAACGGTTACAATTTTTCTTTTTAAACAAAATAAGTAAATTGCATTTTCACATTTTTTCCATTTATCTATCTCTCTCTCTCTCTTTCTCTCTCTGCCGCAATCTTTGTTTTCTCTTTTCCACTTCGCTTTTACCATTCGCAACTATTATAAATCTATCTCATGTGCGCGAATATTTCACAAACACTTAATGAAATCTTATGTGGAGCGATCGTTTTTCGAAGCGCAACGACGTCAAACGACGATCGACAAAAATTAGATTTGCGACGCGCAATGCGAACTTCGCTCATCACTTCATTTCGTTCGCAAACACATTTCGCATAAATGAGCCGAAATTTAAAAATAGAATTCGCTAGTGAATTCAAATTGAAAATTTTATTTTCGCTAAAAGCGAATGATCTTTTCAAAACACACAAGCAGAAAAGAAATGATTTTTTGCATGAAACAATAAGCGCAACAAGCAAGCACAAAGATAATAGCTGAGAGGCATTTTTAGAATAAATATTTTGCTTTGAAAATATTATTTTCCGTTGCTTGAAAGAGCTACTCGGAGAAGAACGAAATGATACGCACTAATTGATGGTAGAGCGCAGAGAGCGCAAAAACTTTTACAACAATCGCTAATTACATAAAAGTAGCGAAAATAGTGAAGCTTCAAAAACGTGTGCTGAAATATCTCCTCTATATCACTGCAAACTATATAGCGACGTGTTTGATTTAAATCATCGATGCGAGTAAAACTTTTCTTTATTTGTTCACCGCCTGTTCATTATCCTACTTTTTAGAGTCTCTCTTTTTTTCGACTCATGATAAAGCGATTAAAAAACAAAGACGCGAGTAATGCAGCTTTTTAATAAATGTTGTGTGTGTTTATTTGCAATTTGTTTGCAATAACAGCGAACAAACAGTTTGTTTATTGTGTGTGTGTGTGTGTGTATACTTTGCCGCAGAAGCAATTATTATGATAAAAAAGCGAGCGACAGCAACGGCATAAAAAAGTCTTAATAATGATTATGTAACAATATGTATGCAAATTACGAGATAGAGAGAGAGAGAGAGAGAAGATAAACGTTTTGTTTTCGATGGCATCCAACAAAGAAGAAGGAAAAATTTTTGAAAAAAATGTAGAGTTGATTGTGGAGCATTTTGAAGCTGTTTTTTTGCTTTGTTACTCGACGAAATAAAAAAATATCGCCTATTTTCGCGATAATGTTTTACACTTTAAAAAGAATTCAAACATCAATTTTACTTTGCAGCGATCTATCTTTATTTCTGTGCACTGAGAAGAGAGGCGAGCGAGAAGCGAAGTGAGATTGAGATAGAGAGAGAGAGAGAGAGAGCGAGAGAGGAGAAGAAACAAGCGTTGAGTAAAGTGCAAAACAGGACCAACACACTATTTGCTTCCGAAAAAAAAGTTATACGGCGTATAAAAGCCAAAAGCGCGCACAAATACATACAATCGTGCAAAAAATGAAGAAGAAGTAGGAGTTGAAGAGAAAAAAATTGAACTCGATTTCCACTTCACGTTCGCAATTTTACGATTTTGAAAAAAAGAAACAAAGTTTTCGAGCGAATTAAGCGATGAAATAGACAAAAGTGGACTGAACCGAACTAAAGTTTGAGTGCATCGCTCTTTACAAATTGTATGCCATCTACGTAGTTTATTATAGAGCAGCTCACTTACATCGTTTCGCTGCTCATTTCGATGCTCTCACTCGAGTCAAACATTATGAAACGTTTTTGATGCTTTTTTTGTCGGAGTTGTTGTGTAGAGAGGCGAAAAGAGAGTTAAGTGAAGATGGAGAAGCAGAAAAAGAAGGAGAGAATTTCTTTTAAAATGTTGGCAAAATCGTTTCTCTCGATCTTCTTGCTACTCTCAGCCTTTAATTGCGTCGTTTTCGCTCGTTTTGTGAGTGTGTGTGTGTGCCTATGCGAGAAGTAAGCGAGTCTTGTGTTTTGGCGAACGAAAGCAAAGAGAAAATTGAGCGCACGCACTTCCAAACGTAATTGATGATGGCTTAGTTGATGCTCGAAATTGATTAATTGACTCCGTTGAGAGATGTGTGTGTGTGCTAAACCTTTAGACACAGCCAAACATCAGGTGAATGGCGAGAAAAACCTGATGCTCTAATGCGATGTAGCAGCTAGAAAGCTAACGCAGCACAGCTTTTTCGCTTCGCGTGTTGTTATTGTGAAGTTGGCGGTGTTGGAAGTGGAAGATGAAGA
>NCKU01002122.1:0-20618 GCA_003675995.1 Dinothrombium tinctorium
GTAGAATTATATGATTAGAAAATTTCCGATGAAAATATCAATTTATTTGCCTAATGATGAAGATCTGAAACAAGTTTTGTTAAAAAAGGCTCTCATTGTCGAAGACAATACTGAACTTGATGATTTACCTTCAAGTATTCAACGTGTTTTAGAAGCCGTAAAACGAAGTCCATACGAAGCGAACCACTTATCTTTCTCTTTAAATGTCTACTATCCTGTCGTGGTTTCTTATCCAACAATTTACAATTATATTTACCTTCAAGCTGTGCATATTAATAATCCTCTTCATAAAGAAGAGATTATGATAAATGAACAAAATAAAAAGTTTTTAAGCTTCATTGAAAAAATGCATTCTGAAGTAAATTCTTTCAAATGGATTAAAGAAAATCTTCATAAAGGTAATCCACACTTTTTTAAAATATAAAAACAACTTTATTTTTCCTTCAGGCGATCCTGTTTGCGCAAAGTTTTCAGATGATTGTTGGTATCGTGGTTTGATTCTTAAAGTTAATAGAGTCGAGCTAACTGCTGAGGTGTTGTACGTTGATTATGGAAATACGGAGATAGTGTCTTTTGCAAAGTAAGTTTCCCTCAACTTACGAATAACTTTTGAAAAGCATTATTCTTTCATTCAGTTTAAAAGAATTACCACCTGATTATATTCACTTTCCACCAATCCACACATTTTTCGCAAGACTTTATAACATACGCCCTACAAATGGAAGGCCTTGGAGTGATGATCACTCTCAATTGATTTTTCAGGCTTTAAGCGAAATGAAGCCATTAGTCGCAATATTTAAGGTACTGATATTAGATTTTAACTAAAAATTAACGATGAAATTTTATAGAAATTTGAACCTATCTTCGAAGTCGATTTATACGAAGCCAGTGAAAACGATAACCATGTTCCTAAACGACATGCGTTACAAACATTAGTTGACAAAGGTTGCCTTGAATTTATTGAACCGGTGCACGTATCTTCAACTTGTAATGAAACATGAAAATTTTTATTTTCATATTGTTTCATAAAAGTTAAGTTAAATGAATCTACTAAAATTTTTTGACACAATTAATAGAATTGAACGAAGCAATATTTGATGGTAATTTTATACACAAATTATATCCTTGTATTGTATTAAAATAAAATAAAAAGCGATAAAGATTAGTAATAGAAAGAATAATTGAATGAATTTATTCCGAAAGGGCCTATCCAACAATGCATACATTATTAGATATGTCCTTTCGGAATAAATTCATTCAATTGTTTACATTTTCTGTTTACGCCTGAACATCAACAAAATCCATTTGGCTTATCGACACATGCCAAACTTTTATTATGATCATCAGAAGTTTACTGAAAAGGATTATCTTCTCACATTTCACATAAAAAAGTCCGAAATATTGGATATCCATTTACCCATTGTTTAAATTACGAAGATTTTAATTATTACAAAAGAAGTTACCAAACAATACTCAACAATTTTAAGAATGATAAGATAAACCTTTTTAGGATAAAAGTTTTCAATTGCACAATCTTGACTTTGTACATATAGAATAAATCAAAGTTTTAATGATTTATTACTTTGTTTCGAAGAGCATGACTACAAATAACAAATGAGTCGCGCGTTAAAAAGCCTCGAAAAGTATTATTTTCTAATTGTCCGCTAGCAATGTTACTTACAAATGTTAGTCAACAACGATGATAATCAAAGCAAAAGTATGTATTACTCATCATTAATTTATTACAATCAAAAAAACATTTGTTTTTACAATTGCACAATTCGTATAAAAACAGAAATGATGAGAGTCATTATTAAATTGTGCAAAAAAAGTAAAAATTAACTTAATTAAAAATGGTGTAAAACTAGAAAAATAAAAGTGAGCAAAAGAATTGTGATCGTGTTTGACTCGAGTAAAGTGCCGGCAGCTATTCTACACCTCAAGGTGTCGAATCTACTTGGCTCATTTTTTAACATATGCAAATACTCAGATTCCAAGATTTGTCCATCGAAGTAAGTTGTATCATCATTGTAAGGATACTCAAAGCCTTGTCTGCATTCGCATTTATAGCCGCCAGGTTCAAATCTTCGACCCAAAATAGGCACACAACGCGTTGAGTATCGATCACATTTATGCGTATTTTTAAATGCATTGTAAAGCTGACCCTCATCAGAGCACTGATTTATGTCTAATCTATCCAAAGGCATTGAAACTGTAACAACTCCTTTGAATTCGAGATTCGATTTGATTTTATCAAAGCCGAAAAAAGGCACTGAATACGTGAGAATCCACTGATTGTGAAAACCACCACAATCAAAGTAAGGCGAAGTCCAGTAACCATGATTAAGTTCTGCTGCCTTATATTGGACGGGATAAACATCGTTGGTGATGGTGTACAATCCTGAAGAATTATATCTTATATTAATTTTGTTCGTATAAGTTTGCAAATCATCCATATTTGAAGACCATCTGGTTTTCAAAATTTCAAAATACTTTTGGTGTAAATAAAATCGATTCGCATTCCACGAATATCTTGATAAATCGTCGACATAAAAATTCGGACTATTTCTATCTACACGATAAGCGTACGGAGCGAACAAAGTATGATTTGGAAATTTATTTCTATCAAACAAAACTCCACAACCAAGTATTTCACCATCACCGATAACCACAGATAAAGCTTCACCAATAATTTGATCAACAGTCAATGAACGATCGGGAACACGAAACTCTGCGAACTTTTCATCAGGATTGACGACTTGTAAGAAAGCAGAAATAAAATTGGCCAATCTCAAAGCCATTCGAGCCTCATTTTCAAATCGGTGCTCCTTGCCGAAGGCAATATCACCTCTTAATGTCAATTTTTCAGGAGTGGTTTTTAAAAACTCATGACAGTTAGCTTTCGTTACTTCATATTTCGTATACTTCATAACCCAAGTTGGATCCATTCTCGGACTTGTGCTCATATTTCCTGTTAAGCCAGTAAGAGTTTTAATTCTGCCTACAAATCGCATCCTGTCGTAATCCGATAAACGGCCAGTAACTTGTGTTCTGACAGCCATATAACCGATTTTTTCACAACCAAACCCCTTTTTGTACTCCGCTTGAGTCGCTCTTTCGATCAGTTCGCCCAAGTATGGGCTTCTTACTGTTTTAGGAAGACGATAGCCAGGTTGGCAGCGACACTGATAACCACCACGACGAAAACCATAACCATGTACTGGTTCACACTCTGTGGTTTGATTTTTACATCTTGCTGTACCTGCAAAATAATTGGGACCAGGATTGCCTTTGCTGATTGGACATTGATTAATATCTAATCTTTCAAAATCAAGTTCCATAACGACAACAGCAACATATCTGCGAAAAAAATATGTAACTTATCACAAAAGTATAAAAAAGAAAAACTTACATTGGTATTTCGATATGTCTCCATCCCGTATGCCGAGGATATATATCAGGAACAGGAACAGATGCCCCGAAAACCCACTTATTTGAGCGACCACAATCAAAATAAGGCTTAGACCATTTAACCGGGCCAGGTTTGTCTGCTGGATGCGGAGGTCCATGCCATACAAACGTTTCATTAGTACTGTTTGCATACGTAATATGCACCGTATAAGTTGTTTTCGAATCATGACGTTTTGTGAGATCAGGAAGCCAAGCAGAGTACCATTCATTAATTCTGTACTGTTCAGTTGTGTAATTACTACTTTTTGAATGAAGAGGAATGGCACCCAAATCACGAGCTTCAAATGTGTTCAATGTGGATGTGCCTTGCAAATGGAAAGGATCGTTGAAGTCATCGACGCGGAAAGCGCGCGGCGCGAACAGTGGCATCGTTTTATTGTAAAAGCCTTGATATGACGGTGTAAAAGCCATGTTTGGCCCGAAGTAAATCGCGCTCGCATTGATGAACCTGTTGGCAGCGACGTCCGCTATTGTGGACAAGAAGTAATACATAAAGCCGGGTTCTGCCTCATCCGATGCTTTCTGAAGAATGTAACTGTGAATGAAAAGCGAACGGTTGAGTGAATGCTAACAAAAGGCAAAGGGAAAAACACACCTAAAGTAAAAGGCGCGACTTGTTGCCATACTGTGCACCTGCAAAAGATTGGTGCGATTTGGGAATATGGGGTCAATGCCGAGGTATTCGACATCCGGTACATGTGTTACCGTCGACCGTGGCAAGAAAAGATCGTTGATATTTGAGTACTGACAATTCTCGGCACTTATTGCATCCACTCGTTTCCTGATCTCATCGAAACTGTCACGTGTCTGCCACTCGAATTGAGCGCAGACCAAACCGATGGAGGCGATCACCACACACGCGAACAGCGAACGCTGCATTATTTAGGCAAAGCTTTGCGACGGACGAATGGACGGAGAGCAGAGATGAAAGCGAGAATCATAACGACAGCAAATTGATGGTCACTTTTTGCGATCACTTTTCGTTCACCTTTCGCTTCGCACAGCCGACACACGCCCTGCTTTTCATTGTCACTGCGCATGTCTTCGCTTTCCTCTCTTTCGCACTTTTCACGTTTTCGATTTCTAAATTCAAATTCAAAATTCAAACTTTGAAAAAGTTTACGAAACTGCCCACGAATTGTTTGCATTTAATTACTCGCTTTCAATATCAATGGCATTTACTCTTTTATTTTTAAATCACGTATTTATGTTGTGAAAACGTCTAAAATCCGAACCCTGTCCGGCCTCGACTCGGAATGAGCACAACAGTAGCCGGACCCTCGTCCTATTACTGAACCCGGTTTCTTCTTGGTTGAAAGACATGCATTAAATGGGGTAGGCATAAAGATTCACTCAATTGATAAAAAATAACTTGCTGACTCAAAAAAGATCGTTCTATTCAATACATGTAAACACTTTATTTTAGCTTTGAATTTTCTTCTTTTAAAAATTATTTGAATTCAATTTAAAAATGCAAGTAAATCAAGCATTCTAAATCATGCATTCTAAATCAAGCTCAGAGTTGATTTAGAATAATAATTAAATTCATTTTTTAAAAAATTTAAATAAAAATATTCGATCTAGATTGAATCTAATGAAAATTTATGGTTTGCCCGAATCAATGTAAAAAATTTATTAAAACATTCAAAACTGTGTGATTTTCTTTGAAACATTAAAATTCTTTTGACTGCTTTGTTGGAAATTTTTTTAATTTTTAGTTTTACACCTGAGTTTTCGAAGGATATTGTTCTTTAATCTGAAACTTGCTCTGACCTGCATGGGTTCGAGATTTATCCGGAACCTACGGAAATCTTGGAAAATTTGATTTTTGAATAAACTTGAAATAATTTAAGGAATTTTCTAAATCTCGGCTTGACTCAGTGAAAAAAATCTACAATAAACAACACACAGAAGTAATGTAAACAAAATTCTTTTCGCACAATACTCTTTCACAGTTAATCTTTTTGAGTGAAACACAGAATTGACATTTTCGTATTTCCTGAACTTGACCAACGAATGGTCAATAGATTGGCTATTGAAGCCGAATTCTTTATTGGATATGAGTGACTATAAATATAAGACTTAACAAGAGCGAATCGTCTTTTTATAATTCACTGTTTAAGTTATAACTTGAACGATGTCTTTCACGATTTTACCACGCTTTATCTTTACTTTTCTCGCGTTTTGTATCTGCAGTTTAGCTGCTACCGTCTCAAATGGTATCTTTATGCTTCAATTGTTAAAAATTTAATTTTTAAATGTGATTTTTAGGGGCGGAAGCAAGATTTATTTCATATGATTCACTAGAAGATCAAGTATCTGCTGCTGGTGCTCGCGAAGGCTTAAGTAATTTGGATTTAGAAGCGCGATCCATTATTCAAACAGCTCAGCAGACTCTTTCAAATGCTTCAGGTACATGAAATAAAATCGACTGTATTTAATTTGTTTGGTTTATAAAATTTAAGATGCTACAAGAGAATTTGTCAGCTCAGTATTTGCGAGAGGCCAACCTTGCAATACAAAGAATGGAATGGTCGGAGTTTGTGTTTTCAAAAAACAATGTAATTCTGCAGTTTCCGGCATCCATGATGAAGGAACATGCGGAACAGCGGGTTACGTTTGCTGCGTTTCGTTGATCAGTTGCGGTCATCGAACTTCTTCTGGACTTTCATATTTCATCAATCCAGAATATCCGAAGGGATCAAAAGCTTCACGAATGTGCGAAGCGATTATAATGAAAACGCATCAAGAAATTTGTCAATTTCGAGTGACTTTCGAAACATTTGAATTGGCTGGTCCCACGAAAGGCGAATGTCTTAATGATGCTTTTTCCGTTTCTGGCCATAATCGAAACTTTGAGATTCCTCACATTTGTGGTCAAAATACAAATCAACACAGTAAGTCGAGTGCTATTTTTGAATATTAACAAATATAAATAAAATCAGTTATTGTGCCGGTGGACCAAGCTTCTTGCGGGACTAGATTTACGTTCATAACAACAGGAAGTTATCAGGCACGACGTTGGAGGCTTAAGATTACGCAGATCAAGTGTGGACATGATTTTCAAGGTATTTTATTGAATTTTTAAATTCTTAAAAAAAAACTTGTTTTTAGCTCCAAATGGCTGTCTCAAGTACTACTTGACCCCATCAGGAACAATGAAGTCCTTCAATTTTGATTCAGATAACAAACATGAGGGCTATTTCAACAATTTGAATTATGCCATGTGCATAAAACGTGCAAATAACTTCTGCGGCATCACTTTGTCTTCTTTTGATTTTCACGTGTCCAATTTATATCCAAACTGTAGCTCAGACAATTGCCGAAACACTGACTTCATTCAGGTGCCTCCCTCGAAGAAAGTGACACCTGCAAGATTATGTGGTGAAAAATTTAATCCGGTCGCTGGAATGCATAGCAATGCTCCACTTCGACTGGAAATGACTACGCCCTTTGTGTTTTATTTTAAATCAACTGGAGAAGGACCGAAGCCGAAGGGATTCGCTATCGACTATCAACAAAACCTTTGTCGATGAGCAATTTAGGGTACTTGGCTTTGATTAAAATTACTTAACTTACTCATTGTAAGAACCCACCTATGATCTTTTATTTATTGTAGCCCGTGAAAAAATAAAATTTGATTTATTCAAACATTGCAAAGTAAGCACTTTATTGAGCACTTAAGGTACATGTTAATAAAAAGGATAATGTTCACAAATCATTTTTGCTTAATTAAAAATTTCACTTTGAATTCACTGTCGTGGAATCGGTGGTAGTTGTTGATGGTGTCACGGGAGCCGCAACCAAGTATTGAAGAATGCCGGAGGCAGAAGGTTGGTTACCACGGATGGCATAAACGTTTTTCGGCACACGTGGAATCACTCTTTCAGCGGGAAGCACCCGTTCTGGAGATCGTGGCGGCAACTCATCACTCTCTGCTTGCAAAGGTTTCAAATTTGAAGCTGCAGACTCGTAGATGCCACGAGGAGTCTCTTCAGCTAACAAAGTTACATCGGCTGAAGGTGAGTTAGTCAGCCCAGGCTCATTTGATTTAATGTTAGCTCTGAATCCAAAAGCATCAGCAATATATTCAACAAAACGAAATACTCCTCTTGCATCTTGATATCCATAGGTACCACGAATCGTTCCTTTGCCATCGCTTTCCTCTTTCCGGTATTGAGTGTTCCCATATTCGTCTTTAATGTTGTAAGCGAAGTTATAAGGATCAGCAGGCTGCGGATTGCAGACTTGTGAATACATTCAGCATTAAATGGTCACTTACTTGATTTGCATAATTAGATTCTTCTCCTAATGGTTCAACATTTTCGAGCCTGGCTCGAGATGGTTTTGGTGGAAACGATGGCGGTAAATTCGGTGCCTCGGTCGATCGACGACTACTTGGTTCCGGTGTACGAAGAGGCAGTATTAGTTGCGAAAAGCATTGTTCGAATGTAATGAAAACGCAAAGAATCAAAAACTTGCTCATTTTCAATGAGAAAAGTTCTTAAAATGATTTGAAAGTAAAATCAAAGGGCGAAAGTGAAGTGACTAAAATTTGAGAGTCTTCTCACTTTTATACAAACAAAGCCCGTTGGAAGATTCACCGAAAATACATGTGTGGGCCGTTTGTGTGTCCTAATTTACTAATTCTAAGCGTAGAAATATTTTTTCTCTTGTCTCTTCTCCCCATTTTTTTAGCAATTTACTTTTACTTTTCAAACACCACTATTTGAATGAGAGAAAGACAGAAATCCGCCGTTTTGAATCACACCGCCACTTGATTCATCCCCAAAAAAGTTTCGTCTCTCCCTTTGTTTTCAACTCGAAAATGGGACAAAAAAGGAGAAACTCTAATTTTTTGTCAATAAATACTAACCGCTGTTAATATAAATTATTGCTTGTGCTCATCGTCTGTAATTATGAATTTCAGGTGCACGGAAGTACACGACTTGAAGTCACACTCATTCGTCTTCATTTTTTTAGGCGTCGTGAAATCAATCAAGTTTAGTGAATCATTTCATTGTATTTAATTTAGATATTTAGCGGTCAATTGTGATTAAAATTTCTTCTCTTTTTTTTTTAATTTTCAGGGTTTACTTAAGCTATTTGCAGCCAATTAAACCGAAATAAAGTGCGAAAAATAAAGAATGATTATTATCCGTTCATAAAAATATTAATTTTTAAAATACTAATGAAAACAGTTCATTCATTTGCTAGGAACATAGAAAATAAACTTTTTACGCTAGACGTGTGATAAACTTTTACTGAAAATGAAGGATAACAACAAAAATACGAGTTCAAACCTAATCCAAGCTAAAACCTACGAGTTTTGTCATGCATCTATTTTATCATTGATTTCTGGTCAAAACACTATTTTCGAGTAATTATTTCAAACGTCTGAACATCAAGTGTCTGTATTCTTGTATAAAAAATGCATTTAATTTATTTTGATTAGCTTCAATTTTTTGAAAAAAAATTCAAAATAAAGTTTCTCTTTATTCGATTGATTGAGCACAATTAGAGAAACTTTTTTGAACAAAGTTTTTGTAGAATAATTCGTGTTATTCAATCGATAAAGCAAGGCTATTATTGAGTAATCAAGTTCAAAGTAAGAAAACAAAATTTTCTGTGATGCCAAAATTTTTGCTCTTAAATCTTTGCTTTCTTTTAAATAAATTTTTGAATTTTATTGCATTTTATTGCAAAACATTGTGGTCACAACTTCACATATTTCGTATACATTTGTATCATTAAAAGCAAACAGTGCGTAACATAATCTTCCGAATTACTTTTGCCGTAAAGTTCTTTAATGTAAATTTTCAAGAATAATGTCTGCATTAAAAATTTAAAATGAACGCTGCTGTTGAGTTCTTTCAAAGAACCCACATATGAAAAACGAATTTTTTTATTACTTTTGCATTTTTTTGCGATTATAAACATTTTTTTAAAGTTAATTGCACTCTTAATTTCTTTTCGCTTTAAGCTTCTTAATTGCGAAATACATTAATAAAGACAAAAATTTAAATGAAAAGAATAATTTTTCAACGCATTCGAGTCGGTAGAAAAGAGAAAAAGCAGACATTGATTTTGAAACGCCGATAAGACGGGCGACAAGTGTGAAGCCAGAGGAAGGTTAAGCGATTGCAAGCGAATCACTAAAATAAAAAAAATTTTTATTTTACTACACGAGTTCATTTTTATTTTCGATTTTTTCTAAAAAGCATTTACACCCAAAAAACCGATTTGCAAACTGTGCAAACTTTATTTGCATGTCACACATATCGTTTCTACACTTAGAAAGTAGTCATCATTCTAACAGTCAAACTGCTTTTCCTACTTTTAATAAATTTCTTTTACATGAAAAAGGTTACGTAAAGCAATTAAGGTTGTATGTTAACAAAACAACGTTTCCCACTTGTTAATATAACACACAAAAGCCACATAAGTTTTGCATTTTTTGAAAACAACAATCGAGCAGCAAAAACGAATTTCACGGCTTTTCAGCCTACATTCGCGTCTCAAAAAGCCTAAAATGGCTCGAGTGTTTCTACTTTTACATTTGATTTTGTGTACACTAAGTTAATAATGTTCCACTGTACGAAACAGCAGCTGGTCAAGGATTTGCTTACGCGGTGATTGATTAGCTGCTAATTTTTAGGCGAAGACGTGCTTTTAATCATATTATCTTCATCAGACTTTATTGAGTCTCTTATTAAAAAAAAAATTTTATTCGTTTTAACGCTTCAAAATGTTTAATAATGACTAAAGCTTATTTATTCACCGTACACAAATTTTGTCTTACTTTGAATAATTTGAAAATAAATAAAACAAAAAATTATGAATTATAATACAAAAAAGGTAAAAAAGAAAAACATTTAATAGAGCGAAGAAAAAGTATTTCTCGTTTTGACAAGAATCCCGTCGATTAATTTTAAAATTTGACACGAATTAGAAAGATTGTTTATTCAAGAGCACTTTGCGTAAATGAACGCTTTCTTATATATTTTTTTAAAACTATTACACATAAGGTGAGCCCCTGTTAAAATTTTTTAAGTACACCAAATAAGCTTCTGCATACAACTTATCGCGATTGAGTGGAGGATATACGGGTGTGCTTCTGAACGATGATAATTGACTCTTGAGAAAGTCATCGTCGTCGGTGGGGAAATAATTGGAGCTTTCGGCTACGTACTTTGGCAGCGGATGCTTTTTGCGGCCTCTATTCTTTGAAAAGCGTCGTTTTATTTTCGACTTCAATGGCTTCGCTCTCGAGTCAAAGAACTCATCTTGCTGGTAGAAAACCGGGTAGCTGTTGCTATCGCCGACTTCGATTTCGTGCTCTTGAAATTTTTTCCATTGATGCTTTGAATTTATGCGCCGCTCTTTTCGCTCTGATTTTGGTAAAACACCATTGGCAATTATAAGCCTTGGCTTTACCAAAAGATCTTCTGTTTCTACTCGTGGAGTTGCTTTTGTAGCAGATTTCGAAAGCAATCGAGTTCCGAATTTCTACAAGCATGCAATTTAATTTAACAAAAATATTTGCTCGACTTACCTCTCGAGTTTCTTTTTCATTCTCATCGCTTTGTACAATTTTGAAAACAAGTAATAAAATTAATATTTGCTGAAGTAATAGAAGTTAAAAGTTAGATGAGTGAAGTTAGAAAGTAGAGAGACAAACGTACCTTCATTTTAAACGAGTGTCTCGTTTGAAAGTACTGCTTAAAATGAAAAACAAAACGCTTCTAGAGCATATAAACACAAAAGGATGAGCATTGATTTGTGTTGTTGACAAACGAATGCATAGAATTTTCACGAAAGAGCAACTTTTGCCTTTTTTAATGGGAAAAGTTTTTTACGAGATAATGAAAGCATTAAATTTGAAAACAAGACTTTCAATCAACATGTGTGCAGTATGTGCACCGTGCATGGATTATCCACGCTTTGCGAGATTACATAACAACACTTTTGTACGATACGTGAATGGCGACGAGAGGCATATCGCGATTTGAGCATTTGAAATGAAATGAAGCAAGAATGGAAGTCGCTTGCGATGAGTGTATTCGCTTCGTTCTCTTCGCTGCTGCTTTATCTAATAGAAAGAAGTGATTGTTGTTTCTTCAATTATTATTTTTCAAAATGGAAAAAATAAATAATAAAAAAAGCAATCTTTGCGTGAAGGTGAATTTGCTCGTGCTACCGTATCGCTCAATTTCCGCGTTTACTGTTTTCTAATTGCTGTCAAAATCCATTCGCGAAACGAATGTGGAATTAGCGCTTTAATCTGCGCGTTTTTCAATTTACATTCTAATTGTTCGAGATTTAACCTTTCGTTGCATAATTCTACAACTGAAGGGGCTATTAGAGGGTGATTAGCGCAAGAACATTTACTGCTTGACGGAAACAGTTAACTTCTAGCATTTAAATTTTTAACTATCATTTTTGTTTTCATTTTTTTTTCTTCGCGAAAATACTTAAAAACTATCGTTTTATTTGTAATTGTTAACAAGAAAAGAACATTAAGAACATACACGTATTAAACTAATGATTGTCACGTTTCTTGTTAGGTGCATGTAGTGATTCCCTTTTGTGAAGCACTTATCAATGAAATTTTAAGTTTTAAGCCATAAATTAAACTTTTGTTAGAAATTCTATTTTCATCGTTTTAAATTGGTTATGAAGTCAATGCAACTTCTTGTTAAGTTTAAGAATAAAAACTTTACTCTTAAAATTTGATTTCTCTTTCATTGTTTGACTTTTCGCTTTTTGTCTTGCTAGAGAAAGAAACTAAAAATTTTTACGTTTACTTGTTTTATTAACAAAAAATGATTCTTTCCTTCATTCTCCATCTGTTATACACTTTTCATATTTATTTTAGCCATAGAATACAAACCAAGACATTTAATTTTTAGTATATCTACGATCGTTTTAGAAGCAATTGCTTTATTAATAAATGAAGTCCTTTTGATGCTTTATGACTTAATTGTTCCACCACTCGTGAGTTAATTCAATTCAATATGTTTTCAACACAAATCATAAATAAGCATATTAAAAATAATAAATTGTAAATAATAAGAGTTATGCTTCAAGAAAAAAATCAAAATGTTTTAAAAATTAAAATTTTAACTTCAGTAAATGATTTAATTTAGCATTTAATTACATTTGTTTTCAAAATATATTTTCTGATTCTTATGTTCTCTTATCATTTATAATAATTTTAAATAATTATAATTGTCATATTTATAATAATTTTTATTGTTTCACAACTTTTTTTCCTTTCTAACAAATGAATAGTTTCAAAGCTCTTCTTAAAAGAGTTTTGCCAAACACAATTTTGAATGTGAAATGAAATCGCGAAAAGTACTTGTGATGAAAATTCGTTAAGTTTTTCTCTTGTAGCATGAAAAAAAGGAAATTTTCTCAATAGACCCAATTTATTAAAACCTCGAATGTGAATTAAATTTTGACCAAAAGGACTATCTGATATCTCACATTCGAGACTACTTTTTGGTCATAATTTTGTAAGAAAATTTCGAAAACGATTTAAATGGTTTTTATGTTAGATCAAAATTCAAATGCATAGCTCCTTTGCACAGAAGCATCATAAAATGTTTAGAAAGGTAGTTGTTTACAAAGGTAGTTGCACTCTTGTTTTAGTAATTAATATAAACGAAGTAGTTACTCTGTTTTTCGTTTTATAGCAATTTGCGTATTAAAAATTCATTATCTGATAAAGTGGTTATTTCATTGTCCATTATGATGAAAGAAAAAAGGAGAGCGATTGTTGTCGATTGCCAGATCGAGCCGCGCACGAGTTGTCGATTTTAACTGCGTCTTAAAGTAAATTTTTTTTTCATTTCAATCATTTTTTCATTCTTTAAATTTTAACGTTATAAAAATGAAATTTTTAATTTAAAATTTCATTTTTAATGATATTAGAACAATAAAAGTTTTTTAGCTCTTTGAATATTATTTTTGGCTGGAATTTCACTCAATTTTCCTCTTTTTTTCTAGACGAAAACTAACAATTGATTTTAAAAGATAAGCACAAAATAAGAGTTCACTTTTCTCTTTACTTCATCATCAATTGCTAACACTTTATTGCCTTTTTCAGTGCGGCTTACAGGAAGCCAAAAAAGAGCATCAAAACGCACTCGCAATCCATGACTTAAAAATTTCTAATCGCCGTATGGTGTCACGTATATTAATATTTTCGTATTTTAAGTTTTAAACTCAGCTTTTGACAAAATGATAAATTTTTCGATTTGGAACGAAATGTTTCCTCTAGTAATGTGTAATTGTAGTTGAACTTGATTTAAATTGTCGAATCATTTGATGGTCGGGTTTCGAAATTGTGCGTTTTTGGACAGAATAAGAGTGAGAGGACTCACGCGATCTCATGCAACCGGATACACAACGCTTACTCTTTCAAATTCAAATAAGAAATGAAATAAAACCCATTTTATAAAATCATTTACTTTAATTAATAATGTTTAACTAAACTAAATTTTCTCTTTCATGTTCGTTTTTGAACGCAAAAAAATTGTTCAATTACTTTTTTATTTTCACTTAACATTTGACTTTTAAATGCAATTTACTCAAACAATGCATTCCAATGGTTTTAAGGTGGTTGGCAGTGAATTGAGAAGCATATTGTGTTTATTATGCTAAAGAAAAAAAAAATGAAACTAAGCGGTAAATTAAAATTTCATTCATCTGAAGGACGGAAATAATGTGAAATTTAACCAATTCTGTCTGCATTGAAAATTTTCGTAACCACTAATTTAAGTTTTCATAATGTATTTGTTTCACGAGAGTGTAAAATTCACAAACTTTCAATAATATTGCGACTTATTAGAAAAGTTTCGTCAGAAAAGTCGCATTTATAGACAAGGCAAAATTAAGCGAAATTAGAGGAAAATTTTTCCTCTGCACAAAAAAAAGTACAGTTGCAGATACAAAGAAGCAATTCGTCAAAAGTGAAAGTTGAACACATTCTTTTGATAGTTGATATGAGTAACGTATTTTGCACCCGTTTTCGTTTGAACGCAACAAAGTTTAAGGTAAATGTGGCCATTCAAAGGGAGTAATTTTGATTTTAATCGAAAAATGTAAATGGCGTAAAAGCGAAGTAATTTCGACTTTCTTTACTTCTTTGTTCGAAAATAATTGTGGGGCGAAACGAAGTGTTGAGAGGACAAGTGGTGAAAAAGTTTTTTTTACCTTGATTTTGAAAGCGGTGTGTGTATATAATTCAATCGCACGCATTTTAAATTATTGATCTACTATTAAAAAGTTTTTTTACTATTTCTTTATTCTATTTCGCATATTTTTAAATCAACGGTTTTGAATATTTCGCCAGATTAATGAGATTTCGCAAATCATACTTTTGTTGCCAAATTACATTCTTTCGTTTTTGCGTGGAAAATAAAATTTTAATAATCGAATTTTCACGTACTTCCGTCCACTACAAATGCATTCAATTCCAATCATTTTTTTGCTTTTGCTTTCGTTCTTTCGCCAATTCGCAGTCAATAATAAAATTTTTATCGCCAACCATTAACCCATATAAATTGCTATGTTTTTTCAGCCTTCATAATCGTTTGCAAAAATCTTTAATTAAAATTGGCGAACGAAAAAAGACAAATGAAATTAAAAAAGCTGTTTTTTTATAAACGCACATTAATTTTCGTCGAAGCAAGCGATGCGAACTTTAATTACAATCGATTGTTTTTATTAATTTTAAGAAATTAAATTTTCGTACACTTTCTACTGCATTTCCTGATCGATCGTTGCTTGAAACGATCGCTCACTGCGACGCACGCTTTAGAAGCATAGTATACAACGGATTTAAGGATTTTTCCGCATTAGAAATTGTTTAAATCAACCAAAATTAAAAAATGTAAAGGAAATTGAAACTTCTATTCAACTCGAATGTATGCTAAACGATTGTATTTCGTTTTGGTGATGTCATTTTACAGTCAAATGCTACATTGTGTCATACTCACTGAGCAAAGAAAATCAGCGATTAGTAAAACGAGAAAAATAGTAAATAAAAAATTAATTTAAAATATGAAATAAAATGTCGATTGAAAAGAAACACAATCCAGAATATGTAAAAGCTGCATTGTCGGTTTAATTGACGATAAAAGCAGAAAGCATTGTTCATAACGAAGCAGTAATTTACGAAAGCGCTCGCATTTCTCTCTCTTTTCGTTCAATAAAAGTGAAGGCGTCGAAACCAAGTTTACATAAGAGAAATAACAGCACTTTCACCTAATTTTCATTGCAGGAATTTTGCGAGCGAAACAGTATTACATAAAAATTGAACAACATATGCTTTGAACAATGCTTGATCTCGATCTATCTATCGCAAGTCATTCATTTCTCCTCCCCATCCTAACCCTGAATACCGTTCGACTATGTCCCCAGTACACAAAAGAGGGTTTGTCATATTGTTTTGGTGGCGGCTAATTCCGCTTCTACTAGTGTATCATTTATTTAATCCAAATATCACCACTGGTTGATTATAAAGAAATGCTTTCTTTACTTTCGCTTTCGGTTGCACTCAATAATTATATCTTTTTCTTTAAAAGAAATTTTGACCACTTTTCGTTAACACCCATTTTTCACTTTCCGGACACGGGTATATAATAACTCTTAAGTTCCGTATTAGTAGTTATAGTTTCGTTTCGCTTTCGACTTTAACGAAGTGTATTAAATTATGATTAGAAAGGTTCGCATAGCGCAAACTTTTTGAAAAATCTCTTAATTTTACTTGCGAATGTTGCAGATATTTATCCTTTTCACTGTGTTTCTCGGTTCATCGTTCGCCGATTACGGATACCCGCAACACGGAGGTCACAGCAATTCGTTTCGAAAGCAAGATGTAAATATCATTTATTCTTTTTGCGCGGTTTCACACTTGCTTTGTTTCATGAAGGGTTACGGAAATTATGCTTTCGGTTACGATATCGTTGATCCGAAAGGAGCAATGAACTACCGGAAAGAGTCTGGTGATGCGTGGGGCAATAAGGTAGGATCGTACGGAATCCATGATATCGACGGACGGCTGCGAATAGTGGATTATGTAGCTGATGAACACGGTTTTCGGGCTAAAATAAGAACCAATGAGCCCGGAACGGCGAGTAAAGACAGCGCAGCTGCGACGGTCAACGGTCCCGACCATGCAGGATACAGTCAAACTCATGTTGCTGCAGGTCACGTCGCACCTCAATACAATAAAGGTGCGTATGATGCATATGGACATGGAGGACTTACTAGAGCCTATGGACACGCTTATCCTCATTACGCAAACTATGGTACAGGCCATGGTCATCATCAACCATATGTTTACATATACAATTATCACCCTGATAACTATCATGGTCATTATGATGGCTATCATGATGGTCACTATGGAATTAATCCTGAAGCTCACCACGGTTATCAACGTCATCAACCCTATTTTGGGTGAAATTAAAAAATAATGTAGCATATTTGATTGACAGCGTGAAATAAAAGCAACCGAGAAAGAATCAATTTTGGACTGCCATCGAATAAATGCCAAAATCAATTTTTGAAAAGTGTTTTGTAACTAACTTAATCAAATATTTTGATATTGAAAGCACTATTTTTATTACCTGAAAGAAAATTATTTTGACAGCAATTAAATTTTAATTGGAAAACTTTGTTCCTTAAATTTTTCTTAAACATCAAAATTTCATTTCGTTGTGTAAAAAGTGGCTTTTACAAATTGTAGAAATGTTCTTTTTTGTAATGATTAAAGTGACTTCAACGTTGTCTTTTGGGAGACCGTTCGCGTTGAAACACATTTATTCATTTAAACGATTGACCAAACACATTCTATTTACAGAAGCAATCAGAGCGTGTGATTCGAGAATGGGTAAAGCAGACTACTGTACAATAAAGGCGAAAAGCGTAAAGAATCGTCATTAATCAAATAAATGGTCCACAGATTGGTCAACTGATTCAGACACTAATTGCGCCAATTTCATTCCGTTGTCGGCCAATTGCTGCAAATGTGCGTTTTCCGCTTTCAACAATTCGTTTTCGTGCACCAAATTCTCGTTTTCTTTCAATGCGTTTTCGAGCGCCACTCGCCTTTCCTCTGCCAACGCTTTCCAGTACTCGACATCATCCACTTTCTTGTCTGTCATCCATTTTTTCACACTGTGACAGTCGCTGCTTGCGTTCGTTTTAATTGTTTTTTTCGCTTTCTTACATTCGACGCTTGATTCGCACGAATTGTGCTCGTCTTCGCTCACGGGACGCGTCAATTTGTTCTTCTTTGCAGCCGACATTTGAATCGTCTGCAAACACTTGCGTTTTGTTGACATTTTCCTCCGATTTTCTGGTCTTTTTGCAATCTTTCGTTTCGTTTTCAGTTTCAAAAATGAAATAAAAAAGCGCCGTTTTACTTTAAAAGCTTGCGTTCGAACGCAGTGCGCGCGCAGTTTCCGTTTGACGTTTGTTTCAAAACGCGCCGAATTCAAATTTCGCTTTCAATGGTGCCGAAGTGTTGTTTATGCAAACGAACGAAAAGTGTAATTTTGGTTTAATTTAATTTTGGAACCAATTTTACACAAAAAAGTCGCAAAACCCAAATTTACAGTAACTTTTGAAGTTTAATGTGGTTCGTTTCATGCTTGTGAAGATTAAAAGTGCGCCTATTTTGTGTTTTAATTTTTGTTTAGATGAGTTAAACTTTAAGTTAAAATTTTATTATATATAACCAATCAACCAAATTGCCAATTATTTGAAAATTATGAAATATTATATACAGAAAAAATCCTCATGTTACACAGTTGCACGCGTTTGTATGTTCACTCTGGTTAGAAAAAAGTTGATTAATTTAAAATTATCTTTCATGAATTAATCAAATGATTAATTCTGAAAATAAATATAAAAAGATTTTCAAATTTGCATTAATCATTAATTTAAATTAAAATGTAAAGTTATTTTCATGTTTTTTTTTCTAAACACTTTCCGGTTTTAACGCAAATATATTATTCCATAAAATTTAAAAGATTTATTTTAATGATTAAGTAAGATAAAAAGAAAGTGATTTGTACTTATTATTTAAGCAATTAATTGATAATATTAGTTAAACTTTGACACTTTCTAAAACAGTGGTGCAATTATACTCCAAATTTTCAACCAATCTCGAATTGGTTTCATTTATATTTCATGTCCATTTATTTTTTAAATTTTCATTTTCCTCAACCATTTTATCAACTATTCAAAAGCATTAAGATTTGGATTTTCACACCTATTTTCTTTGACGTAAGGTTAAGAAAACTTCAAACGCATTTTGAAGTGACATGTGAATGTACAATTGAATAAATTTATTCTGAAAGGGCATATCCAACAATTATCAAAAAGGTCCTTTCGGAATTATTTCATTCAATTGAATTTATGAAAGGGTTTATCACACAATAACACACATGTGAGATACACCCTTTTATAATAAATTTACTCAATTACTTTCATTACTATTGTATTTTCAATATGAATCAATAATAAAAAATTGCAAGGTTCAAATTTCAATCTTTTAAAACAAGGATTTCAAGTTAGAAATTTAAAAACTTTCTAATCGAACCATTTTTGAGCACAAACTTCCTGAATTTTTATCGTAGCAAATCAATGAAAATTTTGTTTATTTTATTTTTAAAAGAAAGTATTCATTAATCATAAAAGATTTGAAAGATTTTAATAAATGTTTAAAAAAAAATTAGAATACGTTTTTGTTCTAGGGGTTTCTAATTATTTTTTTAAGTTAACTTTAAAACTTTACGTCTGAAGATGAAGTTAGACGAGCTTTCTTTTGAGAAGCGTGAGAAATTTAGTAAAAATTGTCTTTTCTTTAAGTCGCTTTAAGCGCAAATCTTTAAATTAATTAAGAACTTATGCTCAAGCTCTTATAAGCATTGATTTTATGATTGAAATAGTTATTGATAATAATATTTTAACGGACTTTTTATGTAAGATTTATTAATTATCATTTTCAGTTTTTTTTCTCTCTAATTATGATAAAAAGGTATTTTGAGAAGTTCTTCGAGGAAATGCATATTTAAAGAAAATGAGAATTCAACTTTGCTTCAATATCTCAAAACTCTTTTTTACTGATCTAAATAATATTCAAACTTATTTAAAAAATAATTTTTATATTACTCAAAAGCTTTTGACTGTTTGTACTCATTTCATATGCTTTATAAGCAAAATTTAATTTTTAGCAAAATGTGTTAAATTTTTGAAAGAAAAACTGTTTTTATTGACATGACAAACAACTTTTTGTCTCGCAACGTAAACTTCGCACTATCAAATGATGAAAAATTCTACAACTTTAATGACTACAGCTTGCATCAAAATATGCTGTACTTAATCATGCTTCAAATGAATAAACGATTACAAGCTCCATCGTCGAAATGTTTTGACGAAAGCTGTGCTTTGAAAATATTTTTCACAGTAAATCGAAAGTTTTTTGTTCACATGTCGTTAAGGTGATCTTTACGAGTCCACATAAGCCCATTTATGTCGCATTATCTCATGATAAGAATTTTATCAGAGGTATTGATCAAAAAAGATCTTATTTTTGAGATTTTATGATTATTCGATTCGGAAATATTTTATCAATTTTTGTAGCATTTAAGAAGAAGAAAAACTAGATTTAAGTAAAATGTGAAACTTATTTCTTGAAGCCAAATTTGTATTTTATCTTTCACTTATCACTTCTTTCTAAGGAACTAAATTTACTTTTCATTTGATTGGCATATTCACTGGTAAAGATTTAATATTATTAGCTCTAAAACTATCTTAAATTATGTTAAATTTTTAAAATCAAGTAATTAGAAATCAAATAAACAGGAAATTTTGTATTTTTCATTGAAGAAAAAGTTCCAATTTTCCTACCTAAATGTTTGTTTCTGTTTTTCATAACAAATTATTTTTATCAATATGATCAAGTTTAATTCAAAAAAATGTTTTTTACAATTTTCAATGAGATAAAGCTTTAAGAGGTTAACTATCAAGTGCATATCCAATAATTACAATAATTACTCCCACGGTTCGTAAAAAATTTATTTAATTAAATGAATATTCATTTTTCATTTTTCATTGAGTATTTC
>NCKU01002123.1:0-20613 GCA_003675995.1 Dinothrombium tinctorium
TTTTTCGATTTCATCAAAGGTAAGTTAAGAAATTATTTGCCTTTTTAACATTTATCGCTTTTAATGTTTATTTATAAAATAAAGTTTTAAATGAGAAACGCATCCTTAGCTTGCAACTCTCCATCAATTATCACAAGGACAAACATTTTTTCCGAAACTGTATATAGCTTAAGTTTATTTATTTAGTGTAAGCACCGAAAAAAGCAATACGTCCATTGCTTTCGGTGAATATAATAAATAAATAAATTTAAGCTTTATCTGCTTTGAATTAACACTTACACCTAAAGGGAAAAAATAAAAGACATCAAGAATCAAATCATTTCAAGTTAGAAAGTGATCTGATGAAGGCAATCTGAAAATTGCCTAGATGTTGTCACAAATTGTACTAACAGTGCGATTTGATCTTAAAAAAGAGTGTCTGAATTAGCAAACGAATGGTTTCACATCATCGATATTTTTAAAAATATTTAACACTGAACATTTTACTTTCTCACCATCTTTTCCATTATATTTTTGAGACACTTTTCAAGACTTCTTTTCATGCTCACCATTGCAAACTTGACATCAATACGAGCTTTTAATTAAAGTTTGATTATATAAGAAAAATAAAATCAAGGAAAAATATCATTTGAAACGCAAGGTTAGATTTTGTGTGTGATTTTTGCCATTATTCAGTAATAAACATAACCTGTCTTTAAGTTGCACTTTGAAATACCAATGTTGAGAAAGTTTGATTTTACAATAACATTAGCTTTTTTGAAGCAAATAATTTTTTTATTAAGATTTCTAAACCGAAAATGCTTAAAAAACTAAGATAGTTAAATACTTTTTACAAAACGGTTAATCTAATAATGACGAATAATAATACTAAAAATAATAAATCATCGTTTTGTTTTTCATAAAAACCATTTATAATGAAAGTATTCAATCATTTTTGATTAATATGAGTAAATCTGTAGATTTAAGTGTTTTTTTACTCAAGAACTGGATATTGGCTGGTAATCTAGAAGATGTTTAATTTTTACTTTAATTGCACCTTATATCGTGCTTATGAAAATAAATCATAAATATCTTATTTGATTGGATTATTATAATTATATATTGAGTTTTTTCAAATGTTTATCTTGTTTTATTAGGATATTGTTTTTAACGTGCCTAAACAAACATTGTTACACTACAAGTGAAGAGTTAAAAATAAAATTTTTCAACAAATTAAAAATTAATTCCTCTAATTCGTGATTAATCAAATACTGTGACATTTTCGCAATTTTCAGAGACGAAAACGAAGCATTTATGTGTTTGTTTCATTCCAAAAGTTTTATTACTCAAAATAAATAATAAGCGGATTTTGACTATTCACTGAAATTTAAAAAGTAGGTTTCAATAAAATAATGAAATCGTCTATGAGCTATTTGCCTTAAAATATGGGCATACGAAAGTGTTTTTTAAATTAAATCTTTGATTTTTGCTTTTTATTTAAAATTAAATGCTTATAAAATGAATCAATAACTTGATGTTTAAGAGTTTAAATACAATAATTTCTAAATCATAAGAAATGATTTCGAAATTTTATTTTACAAATTGAATAATAAAAAATTTGACTCTGTTTACAACTTTAGTTTTTAACTTAGTGGTTAGCGGTTAATTTCTTTTTGAATATTTTAATCTCATCGATTCGTCCATTTATTTGAAATGTTTGTCTAGTTTTAAAAGCTTATAAAATAAACTCAAAGCAAATATTTTGTGTGTCTTGTGCAATACATTCTCGTATTTTATTTTAAAATAATTTCGAAAATTTATTAAATATAAAGAAAGGTAAAAATAAAACTCATCTGCATCAAATGATTATAATTTTGATGTTGTTTTAGCTTGTATTTTGACACTTGTCAAATTTATCTGTTTTAAAAGAAAAGTCGAATATTTTATAAATATTTTTTAGTTGAACTCGAACATTGATCTTATTAAACAGGCGCGAAATGGAGCAAAAGCATGCAAAAATAAATGAGGAAAAAATTTCGATTATATTGAAAATTGTAGACTGAAAATATTTGCGCTATAATTTATAAGTCTGCGAAAAACGGGAAATCATTGATGAGTTTTGAATTTTAATTACCGTTTTCACAAATTTTCGGAAATTTGAATTCTTTTAAAAGAGGCTTGATAAGTTTTTTATAGAATTTCAGGAAATAACATTTGCATAATGTTAACAAACTTTATAAAGAAATCGATGCAGAGTAATCTTATCGGAACACATTTAAATTATGTTGACATAGAAATGATGTAAGTCAACTTTATGGAGATGTAAGATATCAAGTAAGAGCGAATTAACAATATTAAAAATATGTTCTTCAATTGAGATGCACGTTTGAATTCCTGCCAGATATGATGAAGTTTTTTCTTTCAATTTTAAATTTTATTAAGCCAGAAAAATTAAGCATCAGCTTGAAAAGTGAGCTCAAAACTTTGTTTGTTTTTGAAGAGAAAAGAAATTAAATTAATTTTTAATCAGCTTGAATTTCTTTTCACCTTACCATAATAAGAAGTAAATTTTATTTGCAAATCACACGATGTCGCTAAATAGGATTTCGAAAAAATTAATTTTCGTTAAAAAGTGACTAAAAACGAAGATATTTTGAAGGAAAAAATTAATTAAAAACGACAAAAAATAGATAAATTAACTTCGATTCGTTGTAATTCTCATTTTACAAAAAAGAAGATTGAAAAATTTGCATTTACGCCAAACTGTGTAACAGTTTTCCAAATAAGCAATTTTCAATATGCAAAAGTTGGAAAAAGAAGAAAACAAAGATTCATAAAACTGTTTGTCTTTACCTTATTTGCACACAGAAAACGCATCCTTCTGTTTAATGTGCATTAAACATTTTCTGACGGAAATAAGAATTTTTTGTGAAAATTCAAGCAAACAAAAAGCGGAGCAAAAGTTCGCAGCTTTTCAAAAATGAATTCGACGAAACGAAACCTATAAAAAGCGTTTTAAGAAAGAGAATCGAATTGAAAAGCGTTCGTATTCACTTCTTTTGTTTCTCGACGCGCTCAGCTCCCGAACAAAGGACGGCAAAGCATAGCTGACAATCGGAAATGCATTTCATAAAACGCGAGTGACTCGATCTTTTTTATTATTAAAAAGTTGGTTAAAAGGAAGCTTACATATAAATTAATGAACATTTTGTAAAGTTGAGTGAATGAATGAAGCTAAAGTAATAATTAAATATGGCGAAATTGATTGAACACATTTTCAGCGAAAATCAGTCTCGTTAAATACATTTATAAGCTCCGAAATGCTCTCTATTTGTTTCAAAATGCAAGTGATGAGTGTGTCCATTATTGTCCACTTTGTGTTTTGTGATATCACAGCTGCTGTTAGCGAAAAAGCGAGAAAACACTTCCTCTCTTCAACTTCTTCGCGAATTACTTGCAAGTGTAAATTTCCATCTGATTCTCACAAATGCTGCACGTTACGTGACAACACCAATGAAATTTGCAATGGCATCGCTCCAATTTTCGAAACACTTGTGTGTTGTAGCCGCGGCCGCAACACAGCAAATTGCAACTTTCGGGTCCTGTCGACGTTTTATTGCATTGCCGGCCGCAAGTGCCTAATATTCCGCGCTTCGGGTCTTCGAGACAATAGTTGGGCGATTTATGGATGTGCACCAAGTCTTCTTTTCTCACAGGAACCTTTCTTTTCACTTTGCCTCGTCTTCGGAGACGCTTCTTCGCTTTCGGTGATATTTGTATGGAATGTTCGTACTTCTGTTTCAAATAATTACCAACGAGTGCAAAGGTGGGTAATGTCCGC
This sequence comes from Dinothrombium tinctorium, assembly GCA_003675995.1. Lineage (NCBI taxonomy): Eukaryota > Metazoa > Arthropoda > Arachnida > Trombidiformes > Trombidiidae > Dinothrombium > Dinothrombium tinctorium. The sequence continues at coordinate 3,821 of NCKU01002123.1, forward strand.
CAGCAGGTTTTCAACTCGCAAGAGCCCGACACTCCGTGACAGCGACATTTCAATTCCATTTGATTGGCGATCGCCTGCGAAGAAAGCGAATATCATCGTTAGATTAGCGCTAATCTCCGTAACAGTTCTCTCTTCAATTATTCTTCAAAACTAATACTGCGCTTCTTGTCAAAACGCCCAAACTTTGTTAGCTTCTCGTCTTTCCGCGAAACGGAAATCTTTAAACTGCACTTAAACGAATATAAACAGTCTTTACGCTTTAACACAAACCCGACGACAATATTTGATATTTGAACATTTCACAGGTCTCTTTCTCTGCGCCTTCTTCGCGAAATAAATTTTGATCACTTTTCGGAAACAAGCAAACGCACTTTTGCAGTTTGCGAGCGAATTTTCAAGTTTTAAACATTCGACTCACGCGTGTTCACTTTGTTATTCTAACATTCTGTTAAATAAGCACAAGACATGAAACATAATCAACGGCGGTTTTTGATGCTCGAATAAGTTTTGTGTTTACTGTTTGAACGCGATTCGCTAAATGTTGAATTTACTAACATCTGTCTGCGCTCGATTGCTGCACCAGCTTTGGTCGAAGCGCGGGCCTTTGGCACTCGAAACGCGTACTTTCTAAACATTGACTGTGGGTGGCTTGTGTATTTCGAACGAGCGAGAATAAAGTGAAACAGGATTGCGTTCTTAAACTGAAAATGAAATAAAAATTCAAATGGAGAATATTTTCTTATTCGTTTAAACGACTGTTTTAGATGTAAATTCTATTAAAATATTTATTTCGCGCGTTTTGTATAATTGTGAATATTTTTCTGCAGGCAATAGTAAGCATTGCCATCGAGAGAGCGAGAGAGAGAAAAAGAGAGACAGCGAAAAGGAGGGAGAAAGAGAGGGAGAATCAAATGAATCAGTGATGGTATACCCTAGCCTCGAGGCACATAGCACACAGTAATTAAAGTTTATTGTGACGGTTTTCGCAACTAAAATTAGCAAAAGTCGGACTCACAAGTGGAGAAGGAGAATCGGCGAAGAAGCTTTCAAGATATGACACTCACTCAAGATTCGTAAATGGTATGCAACACAAACGGTGAGTGTTGAGCGTCGTAAAACGAAATGTGGACCCTGTCAATCGCCTCATGGCATTTTAACATATTCAAACGCAAATGTATCGGTGACAGATAAGTGACTAAGGGCATAGGTACACCGCTTCTCAGAATTGAAATTTGTTAATCACATCCTTTATAACTTTATATGTTTCATTGGAATCTGGGCTTCTTTCCACTACCTTTACTGTAATTAAGTAAGCTTTGCGCGAAAACTGTGCTTAGAACGCGACAATCTGAAGGGTGTATTGAAGCGTAGAACAAGCATTGTGAGAGGCGAGTGAGAGTTCTGCTAATCGTCGCGCGAGTATAGGAGATTTTAGGTGTTCTTCTAATTACTCGCGAAATGAATATAGAGCCAACGTGATGCGAATCGAGTGAAAGGTTTAATTGACAATTAAGAATCGCTTCGAAGTGAATTTGTATGCAGAAAAAATCTATTTTCGGTGTAAAAAGACGATATCTGCGAGCGAACGAAGTTGTTTGATACTCGTTTATTGGAAGACAGTGATTATGGATTACGAACGAAGGCAATTAATGCCTAGGCCCGAAGGCCCGTTTTATATTCGCTTTGTTCCAAACTTGTCCTACTCTTCAGCCGCTGCTGCTTCTAAATTTTAGCTTTCTTTATCTGAAGAATAGATCAGTAAACGTTTTGGAAATGTTTCGAGAAAGTGAGTTTCGAAATAGTGTATCTCAAGTGATCGCCTTTGACAGTAATCTCGAAAGCAATATTCAGACATTTCTCACGACCAGTGACTTTATATTGGAATGGTGAAGAGAGAAAGCAAGCGAGAGATGAAGCACTCACCAGTCTACCGGCGTGATTATTGTGCAGGTTCATCATCGCTCTGATGTCCCGAGTTCTTTTGCGCGCCAACCTTTCAGGTGCGTCCACAAAATGCTTTGCGAATAACATCCCATAGTGAATGTTGTCAGAACAACCTCCCCACTTCCATCCATCGGGAGTGCTTTGTCCTTGTCTCGATCTATCGCAGGAACAATCCGTTAAATTTCCAGCACTACACGATTGAGTGATGGCGTGAACAACACCCGCACTTGTAATCGCATAAAGGAATGCTGTTTCTCTGCTTCCTAATTAAATACAAGTGAAAATTTTGGTCGTCGTTCTTAAGGTTAGTATATTTGTGACATGCAATCCACAGATTGTGTTCAGAACAAAAGAAAAGCAAGAAAACACCGCGAAACACCCGTCGAATGCAAACTCAAACTGAGATGGAGGCTAATTTTGATTGCTAATGTAGGCACACCAATTGAACAGCCTATTAACCTTAACACATTCATTCGCAAATTGAATCCATTCGAAAATGGCTAATTTACAACTGCATTTCTGCTGTGATGCTGCTTCTGCTAGTTGTCGCTTCGAGGGTAGTAATGATTAATTTTTAAATATTCTTCGCATCACAGACTGAAATTAATTTAACGTACAAAATTAGCTTTCATTGCAGAGAATATTGCTTTTCATTGCATTCATTTACGAGTCTCAATTATTTTTGCCCTCCGCTCTCGATGTCTAATGCTCTCTTCCATTTGATTCACTTCAAGAATAGCCTCGAAGCTTGTCACTGGCTTTTCGGCTCGAGTCGAAACTTTACACCAGATCTTAAAAGAGAAGCTATTCAAAGGCGAGCAAAACGGCAGACAAAGAAAGGGCTGATGTTACAAACGCCGCATTTGTAGAGGCATCAATCGCCAGCAAGATGCATTTATTGATTGAGATTTATGAAAACAAAGAGATGAAATGTGCTGTCTCTCGGAGCATCAATGATCGATTGAAAGAGATAAGTGTAACTTTATCTGTCGTCGAAAGTGTTTCGTTAAAGGTGATAATACAAGACATAAAGTCTCTCTCAGGAGGAGGTGTTTATAGGTCGGTTTTAGCCAAAGACATCGCTATTGAAGCACCCGATAATGAGCGCTGCTTGAAGCGAACCGCTCACGGATTCGCCACAGTTGACAGTCGATACGTTCGGTCTCTTTGTTAACATTTGGGGTTGTAGTATCAAAGCATGGGAACAAGGCTAATGTGGCTATGGAGTTAGACCTCCAGAAGAGAAGTGTACCTCACTTGCGTGCTCTGAGCTACTGAGCGTTTCAAGTGCAATGCAGTTACATTCTTGATTTAATCTGCACCGTAAAATGCTTTAAATTTCGTTAACATTTTTGCAATTTTGCGAAACAACAAAAGATGCATTATCTGATCAGCTATCAAGTGATGTATAGACAGAGGTTTGATCACAAGCCAAGTTGTATTAATACGAGTACCCCACGAGAGATGAAAGAACCCCAACCCGAGGGCTTCCGCCTGATGTACGTACGTGAGTGAGCTCGAAACAAGCATCCTTTTGTCGTTTTTGAAAGAGAGAGAGAAACAAGAGAAAGAGAGGTTTCAGGATAAGAGGGAGACACGCTTAAATCAGACTTATGTACATTCATTGGAAATATGATTTTACAGTTAAGAGCGAAGGCTTGTTTCTTCGTCCATCTGTTTTGTGAAGAACACTGCATGCGAACTCTTCTATTGTATGTAGCTAATCCCAAATAGATATGTTTGTGTTCTCTCAAGTACCATATATACTTCAATATTAAACTTTTGCTATGCTTTCGAATTCTGTACACATACATAGAACACACACGCTCTTTGTGCACACTTCAGTGGGTATTATTTTTAGTTTCATCCGAACGAATTCAAAATTCGCGTGTTTTTCCTGATTTTCTCATCAAATTCGATTCGAATACTTTGCAATTTTTTACTTTCTGACACCAGTGTACAATCTTTACTTAGCGTTCAATCAAACTTTGATAATTTTTTCTTTTTTATGAAATTGAAATCAAAACTAATTTTTGTCTCTTACTTTTGTACTAGGCTTCATACTTTACGTTCAAGATTTGAACACATTCATTATCAAAATGAATGAATGAAAAGAGAGAAAGTAGTTGCCATCGGGTAGTCAGATAAGTACGACAATTTGCCATTTCACGGTTTCAGTAATTGTGAGGTTGTTTCGATACGTGTAATACTTTAAATCTCCGCTTAATTTATAAACTAACTTAAAGCACTGATTTGTTCCGCGGCAATGTCGACTAACAACAATAAAGAGTTCTTTATCCAGCTAATATCGAGATTTTGAAGCTAAGCTGAAGCTTTCCTTGAGTGGATTTAGTAGTGATTTCTGGCGCTACGTGTTTGACCCGATCGCTGACTTTGGATTTTACGGCTCTTAAAAGATGTGTTAAAGGTAAATAGTGCCCGACTGTTGAAAACAAGTGCCGAAATAAGAGCTTTCATCTTGTTAAACATAAAACGTAAACACTGAATGCAAATTTTGCAAACATTTTACAAACAAAACGCATCTCCACTCATGTTCAGCGAGTAATGAATGAACATATTGTACGGCAGCCGAAAGAGAACATACCTCGCTGAAGAGTGTGGCCGAAAACCTCGTATTCCCCCTCTGGTGTGCAATTCCACCTTTCATTTTTGAATTGATGCTGACATTCGACAATTCCTCTCCGGGCGCCTTCGCTTACAGCGAGCATCGCGTTTGGATGAGCTTCGCAGACCTTCAACTGCTGCGATACTAATCCTGGTACTGTGGCACACAGCGCTTCTGCTGTTGTTGGTGAACCGGTTGAGGATGAAGGTGTTGAGGATGTTGGAAGTGATGATGGAACCGCGAATGGATTGTTGCTTTGAGAGTTAGCGATGTCTGAGGTAGCGATGGTGTTATCTACAGCTGAATGCCTCAACGGGTCCGCGCTTCTGTCTGATAAAAAGTCATTTTCACGTGAGAATGAAGAAAATGTATCTTGCGGTATGTGATTATTTGGTTGCAAAACTCCTGACATTCCGAGATACCTGTGCGAAACGGAAACTAAATAAGATGTTTGAGTGATGGTAGCCGCTGCACCACTCGTCAACTACACTTTCGCCGACATAGAGCTGTCTAGACTTCAGAGTAAGAAAAGACAATCTATGGTATAATTTGCTTAATGCGAAGTGACAACACTCGCTTTGTAACGTTGTGTTCAAAAGTAAGTGAAACAGCGGAAAGTATGCGTGAAGAGAGAGAGAAAAAGGCGAGAAAAGAGAGAGGCTGACAAAACAAAATGTATCGCGAAAACACTTTGTGGGTTCGCTTTCAATTGACACCGAGAATGAAACCGTGTTTTCGTTTTTCATCTTCACGTTGTTTAAAAATATTCGTTTACAACAAAACGTTTGCCTTTGTTTCGCATACTTTCGCTCACTTAGAAAAAGCGCAGCAAAGAGAGGAGAAGAAAGAGAGTAGAGAGTAGAGTTGAGCGAAACTCTCTTCACCCCTGCCAATGTCCAGCAACCAGCTTTAATTAAAAGTTTCGCTTAAAAGATGAGCCGCAAAAGAAAAAGCAGCGTAACAAACGTGCAACGATTTGGACGATCGCGTTTCGAAAACGAGAATTGTGTACTAGAAATATGAGTGAATTGTTGCTGTTTGTTGTTGAAAGTGAACACCGCGTTTCAATGCGTTTCGTTGAAGCAGTGATTGAAATGAAAACATAAGCAGCGAGCGAACAGCGAGATGCGAGCTCGAGAATGAAAGATGCGAAATGAAGCGAAAGTGATGAGTGGCTAACTGCGAGTAACTGCAAATCAGTGAATGTTATTTCTTAGGCTTATTTAATATTAATAAAAGACGGGAGAATAATAAATGGCGCGTTATTACGCGAATGTCGCCTCTGATATATTCTGATATACAGCTGTCACTGAGTTTGACAAAAGTTTTGTTCATTTTTGACAGAAGGAAAAGCGCGTCGAAACTGCTGCTTCTCTCGCAGCAATAAGCGCAGATCGGCGCAGTCTGTAGTGGATGCGACACAAGAGTGACTCGAAATTAAATTTAGTGACAGTTCTGTTCACTTCTGTGCGCTCCATTCACTCGCAGTCGTTTCGAACGCAGTTAAAGAGTGCAAAAAGCAAAAATGTAATGCATTGAGCGAGCAATTCGACGCTATCATTGTGTACGACTCGCGATTATCGCACTGGAATCAAAGCAGAGACTCGAGTGCTCTCTCGAAAGAACTGTCGAAGAACAATGTGCTTCTCAAATAGAACACAATTAACAATAAGCAGATTATCTTTTCTACTCGAGCATCGTTTCTCAATGAGCACAGCGAAGTGTAATAAGTGCAGCGAACACAGTGGCGAGGCGCCGCGGGACACTATTTCGGACAAATGGTACTTACATCCAGTTGGCATCGACTGCCGAAAAGCAGTGTGAGAGGAACGCGACGAGAGTGACCAGGAGAACTGACCGCCAGGAACTCATAATTGCTGCACGCGCTGCGAGACACCACTGGAAGTGATCTCGTTCTAGCAATCGACAAGGCATCTCACTCGAAGTGTGCACGCACTCGATGCCTATTTGCACACCGATCCTGGGCGGGCTCCAGGGGCGGCCCTCTGCGTTCGGTCACGGCGCTAATTCGCACTTCTCGCCTCGCGTTCCGTTCGGTGATCGCTTCTTCTCTGCTGCCGCTCAGGTCAGCTAAAGAGGTGTATAGGTCGCGGTACGTGCGAACCGCGCTTAATTATCGACGCTTTCTCTCAAGTGTCGCGCAGGTACTGATTGCGATAACTAGGCAGCACTTATTAGCGCTTCATACACACACGCTCACTTAACTGAATTGTATCAGCGAGATTTATAAATAAAAATTTAATTATTAGCGAATTGTCTGAGGTGCCGTGAGTGATAGAAATTTGGCGATAAAAGACCACACAGAGTCGAGCGGTCTGTCGAAATGCTGTGTGTGTGTGTGCCAATGTAAATTGTAATTAAGACATCAGATACAGCATTACTGGAGGGCAGTTGCCCTGGCATTAATTCGCGAGAAGCACAATAAGAACGTTTGCTTCTTTCAGGAACTTCATAATGAAAGCCATTTTGCATTTTATTACCCAATAATTACGCGATGCATCGAAACATTTTGAATTTTACACCTTCAGGTGTGTTTCAAGCCTCTGGGCATACAGAGGCGTCGCGCTTATTTCGTTTTTCGATCCTCGCTCACTGTGATTATTTATGAAATTTGGCGAACACAATTATCGTTTTGACCACACACACGCGATACTTCCGTTCGCTTTCGACTAGCGTAATTCATTTTTCGCAACAACCAATCTTCTTTTGCACGAAGCCGAAAATGATGCTGTAACCGATTTACACGAGCGGATCGTTACTTGCGGTCATTATGTAAAACACAGTCATTTCAATATCGAACACGTTTGCTAAATTGAGTATGTCAAGCATTCAGACTCGCACAGCTTCTTCTTCTTCTCCGGCTTCTCCCTGCTTCTCGTTGTCTCAATTTTCGAGTTAATCAAATGTTTTCGCTTTAAACGCAGCCTGCTTGCGTTTGATCGCCGCTGCCTTTCGCTTATAAATGCAACACATTCTTCTCGTTATTAACTTAAAAAATCACTTCGTTTGAAATAAAAATCGAAAGCGCGATCATTTATCAATTTTGCTGCGATCATCAATCATTTAAATTTGCGCATCGAAGTACCTGAAATTTATCGCTGCTTCTCACATTGCCTATTCACCTTTTATCTACACTTATTTTTAGTTTCAGAATCATCACATTGAAAGCAGATAACATTTCGCTTACTTGCTTCACAGCGATGTTATTTTTTAGATGCTGCGATTTTTCATATAATTTCTAAAACAGTTGCTCTTTAGATTACGCTTCAAAAATAGCTTCAATTAATTCTCTAGGAATGTGTGATTTTAAAGAAACGTTTTGAACATTTACAGTTGAGCCGAATAGGTGAATCACTTGGCATTCACTCGCATTTGATTTCGATTGAAATTTTTCTCGATTCAACTTCTGTATCGAATTAAGAATAGTGAGTGAAGTGCGTTCTTCATTCATTTTCAACACTTTTGCGAAAATTTGAGGCCAGAAATCGGTGTAAATTTCTAGAATAGAGAAGAAAAAGTTTGCCACATGAAATAATAGTTTGTAAAAATAAAAAAGAAGGCGATGCTTTCGAAAGCGAAAAGCCCACACAAATATTATTTACACCTTTTGAAAATAGAAATTTTTTCTTCTCTCTTACGTTCTGTAAAAGCGAATTTCGACCCCACAAAGTTTATGATAATTCAAGCTCGCAAACAACCATTTTCTTAATATCAATTTTACACTCTCAGCATTCTTAAAACGCTGTTCACAATTACCGTCTTCTAAAAAAAGAATGTGAAAAGATTAGTTTCAGCTTTCTTTTCTTTAAATGCTTACTAAAATATCGTAATTACTTTATTCGTATTTCATCATGCTTTGTTGTAATTCTTTTTCAAATCTTTTGTATAATGAATTAAATTCTAAGTTTCTTGAATCAACGATTAGATACGAAGTTTGGAAAAAGATGACACGTTGAACTTACGCACAACATTGAGCACAGTTATAGACTTTTCGCCTGAGTTGGGACCGATTAGATTCTAACCGCATAAATTCCATGACAAAATGGATTTAATTTGCATAAACAAATTCGACAATTCAATGAAAATCCACTTCGTTATGCATTTTATCCGATTAGAATCAATCGGGCTCCTATTTGACTGAAAACTCTGCAACTATGCTCAATGCAGGCTTGCACAATAAGCAATTCGAATTCGTCACATAATTGTGACACATGTTCAGATGCTAATATTATAAATCACACTTAAGTGCGAGCTGAATAGTTAAAATAATATTTTCACGATAAAATTTAGTCATCTTACAAGCAAAAATGTAATTCATCTTATTTATGTAAGAGATCGAGTATGAGATATAGGCTCAATTATGAAAAATCGAATGATAAAATTGTTCATTATTTAAGCTTATTATTGACATCTTTTTCGAACATATCTGCAGACCGTTCATTATGTAAAAATTACTTTTTGACCAAAATTTTTCAAAAATGAATTGGCATAATAAGAATTGGCTAAATGAGCAACATGTTTTTTTAAATTAATTGTTTTTTATTTTATTTTTAATGTCTTTCTAATTTTTAGAAAATTTTAGATAATTTCCACCGATTAAAGACGCCATAAACTTAAGCCGATTTTAACAACACAACATTCCTCTATTTATGTATTCCCTTCCGTTTATTTTCTAGTCTAACATTTTGACAATTACTCTTTTAATAAATACCTCACTTGTGTCAATTTAATTCAATTGTGTTTTGATGAAATTTCTCAATTTAAATTTCATTTAGCAGTTTCGCCTGCTTTGCATTTGCAGCATAAGTTGGTATTTTTTTATTTGTTCTAAAAGTCAAAATCATTGGTCATCTAAAACCTAAGCTTAACTGTTTGGGAAGTTTGAATGAATTCCATTTCTTGGCAATACATATTAAAAAAATTACAATTAAACAATCATTTTGAAAATTTTTCGTTGAAAATCAATCTTAATTTTGATATAAAATCACCTTTCTGTATCAATTAGTTTGTGAATCAATTTTAGTCAAAAAGTGATTTCTGTATACAACTAACAAGTTTGTATTTTTATTTGTATTTCTTCTACGCATATTGAAAACTTTTTTTGACACTTTTGCTTGTATATCTTTATCATTGTGTTGTATATCTAAACTCATTGTGGTTTTTATAATACTCAACTTGAAAGAGTTTCAGGTTGACAGCGGTTTCATCGTTATTTGAGGTGTGCAGGGTAAAAGCTTTGAGTTTTCACCACAAACCATCATCTCAATGGTTCATTCCTATCCTAATACCTTTATTAGAAAATTTTCTTAAACATACTTCTCATTACCAACAATTTCTTGCCCATGAATAATCGATTCCGTTACAGTTTTTATGGCTTCCATTATTACAATTCATTCCTATTGCTATGATTAACTGTTACCATTCCCTACTGTTCTCATCATATGTTGTAACCATTTTATGCCATTGCCACTTGTGAAAATGGTAAACATGGTGTTCCATATCACTACCATACTATTCACAGCTGTAATTTATATCCACTCAGAGGCCCCAGCCAATGGAGGAATCCTCCACTGAAAAAATCAAATAATTTTCTTATTTTATTTTACAAGTGTATGAGCGCATGACACTTATCAAAATATATACTTTGCAAATGAGTAACCAGTGTTTTAAGGAGAGTTTGTTTTTATCTGGATAAGTAAAAACTTAATCTTATGTCAGTTCATATGTTGTACTTACGTAAGTATCCTGTTATTAAAGAAAACTTGGTAGATTAATAATTGATTTGTGAACATTAACTTTCTCCTTCTAAAAATTTAATCTCGTTCGCTTAACAGTCTAGATGCGTTAAGTGTTCAAAGATAATTTAAAGATTATTTGATTAAACTCTTTCTAAAAAAAACTCTTTGCTTAAATTTATTCAATATAAATTCACTAACCTATTTCTTAGTGTTCTAATTGAATTTTAAAATTCACTTTCCAGTTTGATTCATTACAATTGCAGCTCAATCAATCTATTGTTTTTTAAATGTGGTGATAGTAACATTTAAATTGTTCTAGGCTGCAATTTTATACACTCAAACATATTAAAAAGCAAGGAACACTCATGTATAATAAAATCTTAAGTCTAATACTTTGCAATAAAGCAAGTTTAAAGTGAATTGAAAAGATTTTATTAGACACGAGTCTACAAAGTTTTCTATATTTCTAACCAAAAGCAATCAAAATAAAATCTGTATTATAGATGTACTATTCTGAACAGAAAAAGCTCCTCTCGGCGCGAAGCATTATGCACAAAAACAGAAGCTATATTTTGCTTAGAGTAGGACATTTGACAAAAATCTTTTCTTAGTTCGCGATAAAACGAACCCATTTTTCACCGGCTTCATCGCGCACGAGAAATATTGTCGTAAACAGGTATCTGCTAGTTTAAAGTGTTTTTACCTGTCGTTTAATAATAAATTTTCGCTAATTTGCTTAAATATTTTACTTTAAATGGATAGCTAGTTTTTTATTTTAAAAGTTTTTTCTCTTAAAATAAAGATGAAAATACCAGCGCTCGTCAACTGCGTCAAAAGCAATTTTTTGCTCAAATACTCAATTATTTTTCGCTCTCACGTAGTAAAAAACCAGATTTTTTTTCATTGAAAATGAAGAGAAAATCAGCATATTAATGTATCGAAAAAAACTTTTTAAAATTCTTACGTCACCTTTTAGCGGCGCTGTTCACTAGAAAATTATTGTGAAAAACGTATGATATCCACGCTACATTAAACTCTCACTTATAAACAATTTTTAACTATTAAATTTTTTTTTTCTATTTTTTTTCTATCGGACCATTTTAATGGAGTCATACATTAAATAGATATCGACTAATATCTAATCAGAATGTTCCTAATTCGTTCCAGAATTTATGTATGAAAAGTTAATAATTTGATCTCATGTGAAACATTACACCTGAATAATAAACTTGTATTTAAAATTTAAATAGCACTATAAAATTAAGCAAGATTATTTAACCATAATCAAACAATAAGAGATGATGTAAATTAAAAATTTTCGACATTTTTATAAAAATCAATCTGCTAAAACAACACTAATTCGAAAATTCTTAAAACAACACTAATTCGAAAATTCTTAACAACTCTAAATTTGCTCTTTTTAAATCTTAAATTGAATAGATTGATTAAGAAAGGGTTTATCGAACAATCAAAAACAACATGTGTGATACACACTTTCTTAATAAATATATTCAATTCTATGAGGAATATATTAGTACTATTAACCCATTATCAACTTATCAGTAGATTTTCTTTTCAGAAATGATTGCACAATAACTTGACTGTTTTATTTTGCTTCACGAGTTTGTCAACACAAATTCTTGTAATTTTTTAAGGAAAACGAAAACCGTTAAATTATGAACAACTTTCAAGTATTTATATTCAAAATAACAAATAAGCGTTGTTGAACAAAAAAAACTGTTTACTTGGATTCGCTTTAATTCATTTCATTGGCAAAAGATTTTCGTTGAAAAATAATTTGATAAAAAATTTCATGACGTTTTAAATAAAAGTATTGAATTGCGACGGCGACGATAATGAAATACTGGAATAATATTAGAAAAAAAGCTTTTTGAAGGTTCCGAGCTTGGTATAACTTGATACTCAATTAGACGAGCTCTCACTAGTTTGTTTTTAATGAAAGTTAGACATTAAAAATCGTTAGAAATTGAGTTTTTTTTTGCTTACATTTAAATTCTTACCTAATGATAAGCCTCTGATGTTTTCAAGTAATGAGTGAGGTAAAAGTAAGCGTACTAAGTTTAAAGGTGAATTCGAAGTAAACGTATGCATGATTTACATTCATTGTTCACTTTTTGCAATTATTTATCAAATTTTAAAAACATTGCTGAGAAACAAATCGAATTTAAGTCGTCTAATATTCAAGTTCTTAGTTTGCAAATGATTATTGTTCTCATTAATTGAAAAATAAATACACTTATGACTTTTATGACTTATAAAATTTAAGATACAAAAATACCTGAACTGAAAATAAATGATTAAATAATTGATATTCTTAATCATCATTTTTTAATTTATATATTTAGCATTGCTCACTAACTGTGAAAAGTTTGAAACTTTTTTTTATTGTTATTCACGATTTAAATTTTATTAACTATAAAACTGGCCTCACCACAAGCGTTGACATTTTAGAATACGTAAAAAACTTATTGTGCAATGCGGATTTACTTCTTACCAACATGAAGGTTTAATCGAAAAATCCAAAACTCGTGATAATTTTACTTATCTAATCGTTTCTCTTTTCTGCGCGTTTCCACGTTTATTCTTTTTTTATATTTTCAATTACTTTTTACTTGTTTTCTTTGAAATGATGAAATCTTTTTATCGATCACTTAAAGAAAGCAAAAACGTAAGAAAAATAGAACAAAGAGAGAGCACTTGAAGAACAATGAGAATCGTAGAAGGCAGATTTGATAATAGCGAGCATGAAGCAAAAGCAATGACTTCATATTGGCACAAAATACACACAGATAAGCATAAAAAAGAAAATTATACAACGAAATTTACTTTGCCAATAAAAAAGAAATCAAATTGACTTAAGTAAATAATCTCAACATTTTAAAAAATTTATTTATTTGAAAAGATCCTTTAACATTAAAGGAAACATAAAGACGAGAAAAAAATAAGATTTATTCAAAACAAAAGTGCTCGATAAATATTTTCCTGTTTGGAAAATTTTGAGACTGAAGATTAGATTTTTGAACTGTTTTGGTATTATTAGAAAGGAATCTGTTTTGAGGTCATCTCATTAGCTTTAATGATTGTGTCATTAATAAATTTTCACCTATTAAATGTGCGACATGCAAGGTTTTCCACACCTTATTTTTATCTTTTTTAGTTAGATAGTACACTTACTTACTTTTTACTATTACTTTACTTACTTTTTTAGTATTAGTACACTTGTATAAACACACACTCGTGAAAGAATAAAGTAGTAGTCGGCTGTTGTTATTAAGAAGCGTAGTTTCGTTTTTGAATGCCTGTTGTATTGGGCGCCTCATTCCTTGGTGCTGTATTCTCCTTCTCTGTTTGCATATTCAATGACTGTTTGGACCGTCGGTACCCCTTCAAGTCCGCAATAGTGTGAAACAAACTATAGAAAATTGACATTTTTGAAAAAATTTGACAAATTTTCCGATAATCAAAGATTAGATGATTTTGGCAATCTAAAAACCGTTGTTTTGCGTTATTTACCGTTTAAGAAAATCTTAAACAATATTCATTATTGTTTTACGATTATTTTCAAAATTAGGTTTTTAATTTCATTGAACAGTGTTGAAAATTTGGAATTAGTTTTTCTTCATTCATAAAATATTGGAGAATTTATTAGCAAGTCCATATTCACAAATCGCTTTGATCAATATGAAGTGAAGAAGTAGAGAATCTATTAAATCAAACAACGATACTACTCTATTATATTTTAATGAATAATTAGAAAATTTGGGTCAAGAGTATGAAAGCGTTATTTTCAAAGAAAACGTTTGATTTTCTCTATTTGATCTTACAAATATATTTTATACATATTTTTCTGCTTGAATTCGCAATTAAAAATTTTTTGGAAATATTATTTACAAGTTATTTAAAAACTTTGAATGATCTTGAATATTTGTTTTTTTTTGTTTAATCAATTTGGTAAATTTGAAATTAAAATAACGAACTGAGCGTTGCAAAATTTCGGAACATCATTGTAAAGTAAAAATTTCCTGAAATTATTTCTGAAATATTTGGAAAATCTTCAGAAAAAATAAAAACATCTTTTTATGAAAAAATAAGTAAAAATTGTGTTTTCTTGAATTGAAACATTTAATAATCAATAATAAGATTTTTTACCATCTGTGCGAGCAAAGGAAATTCATACTGGACTAACATAGGATAGCAGAGAAATAAGGCAAGTAAAGAAAAATATGTCTTTATGAGCAATCAAATATTTATTCACTCATAAATAATGAAATGAAGTTTGTTTATGCATATGCAATTCAGACTTGTGAGTAGCAAACTGATAGAGGAAATTTGTGGTTAGCGGATTATTATGAAACATGTAATAAAAAACTTAACATAAGTCGTTTTTAACTTCAATATAAGACTGATAAAGATCTGCGAAAAATATTCTTTTCTTGTTATTTTCACACAAATCTATTAAATGAGTCAAAATTATGACCATAATACTTTAATTTTTATATGTTAAATGAATTTAAAATGGAATTTGATAAGGATATATACAGTTTCAGAAAGAATGATTGTCCAGGATCGATCATTTAATATCTTATCACTCTGAAACGCATCAATTTTGGCCAGAGCTCGCTACAAAATAAAAGCATTTAAAACTAAAATCAAACACAGTTATCAATTTTGTTTAAACACGTTTCAGTATATTCGAATGAATGTGAATAGTAAAATGTGTGTAAAGTAAATGTAAAGTGAGTGAAATTTTTCAATTGAATAGTTTTTCAAATTTTTTCACGTAACGATTTCATTACAAGTTAATTAAGTTACTTTTGTGAAGCAAAAATAAAGACTTCAACATTAGTTTAATTTTGATTCTTTGGAAATGTAGTGAATAGTGAAGAACCTTAATTCAACAGATTCATTATTGATTCAGAAAATGTATTTCCGCTATGCATAGTGTTTGCTCGCCGTTCGAACGTTGATCAGCAAATTGAACACAGTTTTTCATGCATTCTTATCACATTTAAAAGCGATTGCAAACAGTTGAATTTCGACGCAAAGTGAAATGTTCATTTTGTTTATAAAAATATTCACAAATATTTTTCCAAAATTCACTTTAAAAATGTAAAATTAATGTGTGCAAATAAGTGATTTCAGTGTGACTTGTTTTGTAAAAATAGTTCGCGAGTTATCGTTTGTTTGTTAAACGACCGTTCTGAGCAAACATCAAGCCTTTTCATTCGATCTCATTGTTTTTTTCGATTTCTTCAATGGTAAGTTCAGAAATTGTTTGCATTTTTAACATATCTCGCTTTTAATTTTATTTATAAAATAAAGTTTTATTTTAAATTGAGAAACGCGCCCTTAGCTTGCATCTCTGCATCAATTATCACTGGGACAAACATTTTTTCTGAAGCTGAAGTTTTGAAAAAAATTAAAACCAAACTAACTGAATATTTACATTTTTCATATCAATTTTTAAAAAGTTGAAGTAAATTGAAATTATTTAAGTTTTTACTTTCACAATGGCACCGTTGCAGTTTAAAACTTTGACAACGTTTCGCCCACTTTCTGTTGGGCCTCGTCAGGTCAATTTCTCTTTTGAAAATGACCAGTTTCGTGTATCTACACATATGGTGCGAATTTTCGAAGCGCGTTGTTAGTGTTAGAGCAGTTTGTTAGAGTTGGGCTATTAAAGACAGTCGAGAGCAGAGTGGAAGTAGTAAACAGTAAAGTTTTGTAGAAACCGAAAAGCGTTTTGTTTATGTGATCGGTTTCTATAAAACTTTACTGTTTACTACTTCCACTCTGACTATAACACTAACAACGCGCTTCGAAAATTCGCACCATATGTGTAGCTACACGAAACTGGTCATTTTCAAAAGAGAAATTGACCTGACGAGGCCCAACAGAAAGTAGGCGAAACGTTGTCAAAGTTTTAAACTGAAACTGTGCGATTGTGAAAGTAAAAACTTAAATAACTTCAATTTGTGAAGTGCAATGGTAACAACCAATATCTTTTCGATTATAAAAGTTGAAGTAAAGTTTATTTTGAACTTTCGCTCAGCCAGTTTTTTAAATTCTTCTATAATAAAATTTTTTAATTAAACCAAAACGGATGAAATTATTAAACTACCAAAGCATTGAAAAAGCTCTCTTTATAGCTTAATTTAACGTTTTAATGCATGAAAAGTTGTCGAAAAATTTATTTGAACGCGATATATGAATTAAATGTAAAACAAAGAAAAAAGCTAACATTGGTATATTTCAATTAAAAATGCTCAAAAGAGTAACAAAAAATGTGGAAATTTTAAAACTATTTGCATTTTCGATGATTTACTCGCATTTATTGTACTCATCGTGTGTGTTTTACCATTCCTCACTATCAAATTCTGAATTAAAAACATTAGACGCTGTAACACGAAGAGTTTCACATTTAGTTGGTGAAAAAATGCCAT